>SJYC01144815.1:0-93413 GCA_006408675.1 Madoqua kirkii | reverse complement strand
GGTAGTCACCATGTGGGATCTTCATGCTAACAAGTCTCAAAGGCCAGAATAATAGAAGTGTCATAGAATATCACAGAAGGTCAGAGGAAAAAAGAACCTATGACATCACCAAAACCAGTTAATTTTGCGAGGGAAGGGAACAGGAAAATTTGCCCTCTGACCTTAAAGATTGTTGATAATAGAATCTGGCCAGTTTCCATGTATTCTGACCACTGGGACATTGATGATTCCACTAAATTACACATGAGCAGAAGCTGATGAAGGAATGCTGAATGGGAACAGGGTAAGAGAGCTTGAGATCTTCCTGGAGAACTTGAGATCTTCTGGGAGCACGTGTCGAGGTTCATTATAAGTTCCATTACTCCTCTCGGGCAAAACAGATCACAGGAAAATAAAAAATAATGCCAGGGGGTGCTATGACCAACCAAAGGCAGAGACCTAGAAAGACAGGAGCAAAGATCTACCAAAACCCCAGAAGGAGAAGGCTGAGTAGAACAGTCTTGATAAGTGTTACTTCTAAGCTGGGGGAACAGAAGTCAGTTTTAAACATACTGAAGGAAAAGTAAGTTATGAGAAGGCATACGGTTGTAAAGTTGGTTACTCTTCTTTATTGCTGATCCCCTAAGGAAAATCACTGGTGTGAAACATTCGGATGGCCAAAAAAGCTCACTTGGGTTTTTCTGTGAGATGTTATGGATAAGGTCCATAAGGTGTTTTTATAACACCTGATGGAAAAACCCAAATGAACTTTTTGACCAACCCAATATAAAAGCAAAGTAAAAGAATCTAGAGGAAAGAGAACTGATTTAGGGGGAAAACTGTTGAGTGCAAAACAAAAACAAAACAAACAAAAAAACAAGTAAGACAAATATCTATATTTCCAGAGAGATGAGAAGAAATTGCCCCCATTGAAAAAATATATATATAACTGTAAAGATGGAACATTCGCAGAACAGAAAGAGCCCTTGGATATGAAAAATATATGACTGCGGAAATAGATATGAGAGAAAGACCTCCTAGGCACAAATATCAAAACATATAAGCAAGGCACAAATATCAAAACATATAAAATGGATGAGAATACAGAAGAATATGGAAAAACAAAACACTAGAAGTTCAACATCCAAATATTAGGCGTTCCAGAAAGAGACTAATGCAGGACAGGAATTCATAAACAATAAGTAAACAAATCAGGACTTTTCCAGAACTGAGGGCATGATTTTCCAGACTGGACGACCTGCCAAGAGAAAGGAAGACAAGGGTATAATGGGTTGAATGGTGGCCACCTGCATGATAGTTCCTCCAAGAACCTGTGAATACACTTTGATTTGAATAGAGAGTCTTTGTAGACATAATTAAGTTAAAGCTATTGAGATGAGGTCATCCTCCTATGAGAAAAGCAGAGGCAGATTTGGCTGAGACGCCGAGGACCTGGCCACATGTAGAGGGCAGTAGACTGGAGTTGCATGATAATCGAGGCAAAGTACACCTGCAGTCACCAGAACCTACGAGAGGCAAAGGAGGATGGTCCTGGAGCTCTGTGGGAGCACCACCATGCCAAGACCTTGACTTGGGATGCCTGACCTCCAGAACTGTGTTTTCAATCACTATGTTTGTGATGAATTTTTATAATAACTCTAGGATACAAAGAGATGCAGCAAGTGGTAGCTCCAACTCAGAAAGGAAGCAAAGAAGACCATTAAGATGGAAGTGAAGGGGGATCCCAGAAAGATAACTGTGCTATCAGCCAAGAATGGCTCTGGAAGAAGTTTCTTCCAGAAGATGACGATAACTGAAGACTTCTTGGTAGTAATGATATCGAGTTGGCCAAAATGTCTGTTCAGGTTTTCCTGTAAACTGAAGCAAACGTTTTGGCCAACTCAATATTTTAAAAGGAGATTTGGACAATTGGCATAAAGTATGGGCTGAGTTAGTGGCTGGTACAGGTATCATTAACAAATGAAAGTTTGAAATGGAAAGATAAGTAAGATTTTAAGTCACAATAGGGTAGATAAATAACACTCATCTAATAAAAATTATAATCTAGCTACATATTGGGAGGGTTAAAATGAAAGTAAGTGTGGCTTTGTGAGCGTGGCTATCTGTATGCATGGGAGGCTGAGTGTGATAAGACAAAGTTAGAGGATGAGCCAAATGCCAAATCCTTATCTACCATAAAACCAAATCCCCCAAACTGAAAAATGAATAAATAGCAATGCAGGCATATTAAATTCATGATATGGCAGTAAATGTCAAAATATTAACAATCATCTAAACAATTAAAAGTGAGCGCTGAAGAATTGATGCTTTTGAACTGTGGTGTTCGAGAAGACTCTTGAGAGTCCCTTGGACTGCAAGGAGATCCACCCAGTCCATTCTGAAGGAGATTAGCCCTGGGATTTCTTTGGAAGGAATGATGCTAAAGCTGAAACTCCAGTACTTTGGCCACCTCATGTGAAGAGTTGACTCATTGGAAAAGACTCTGATGCTGGGAGGGATTGGGGGCGGGAGGAGAAGGGGACGACCTAGGATGAGATGGCTGGATGGCATCACCGACCTGATGGACGTGAGTTTGAGTGAACTCTGGGAGTTGGTGATGGACAGGGAGGCCTGGCGTGCTGCAGTTCATGGGGTTGCAAAGAGTCAGGCACGACTGAGCAACTGAAATGAACTGAACTGAACTGGACTGAACCTTTGAGGAATAGCAATACTTGTGGTAGTAATTTAGCAAAAGATCTAGTATTTAATATAATAAATCTAACTAAAATTCAATAATGCTAGCATTACTCATATAGGACTTACTACATTTCAGATCTTGTTTTAGATGTTGTACTAACTTGTTCCTTCAGCATAATCTTGTGGGGCTGCTGCTGCTGCTGCTAAGTCACTTTAGTTGTGTCCCACTGTGTGACCCATAGACGGCAGGCCACCAGGCCCCTCTGTCCACAGGATTCTCCAGGCAAGGACACTGGAGTGAGCTGCCGTTTCATTCTCCCAATCTTGTGCTGAGTGTACTGTTTATCCCCATTCTACTTATAAGGTCACTGAGGCTACAGGGTTACACAATAGTATCAGAGCCAGATTGAGAACCTAAGCAGAGTCAGATTTGGAAGCAGAGTTCCTGCTTTAACCTCAACATTTCTTATAAGAGAAAATGTGGGAGGGGTGCTGGGCATACTTTTTGCCAAACCTTGTACAACTGAAAGAGTTTGAAAATTATGTATAAACTTGATGTTGGTTCAAAAACATAACCACTAGAGATAGCCGGAAGCTGAAAGCCACGACTCTGACATTTTGGGTGGTTTACTTTGCTTCGGAATCAGAGTTAGTCTGCGGTAGAGACGTGTAAGAATATAGTCATAGCAGGGATAGAAGTTTCCCTGTTCAGGTAAAAACTTGGTCTAAACCACTCAGGGTAGCACCAGGCACCAAGTGATATAAGCTCGAAAACAGTGTCCCAAGACTATTTACAACAGACATAAGGGGGTCAAATGTGTGGATGCCCTAAGAAGGGGGAACTTGGGAAATTCTTGAGAAACCGGCCTTGGGAAGACAGTCTTGCCCCAGTGCAACAGCCTGGCACACTTCTTAGAATATATTGCATTTTTGTTCAAGACTTCATTCTCATAGATTGAACCAACACCTGTGCAAGCCTAAGAAACTTTAAGAATTTGAAGAAATTAATTTGCATAAAAATGAAGCAAAATATTTAAACCTCAATAAGTGTGTTTGCTTTCTTTAGCTGTGTCTGAGCTTACTTATGAAAATTATCTCCATTCTACATGAAATGAGTAGATGAGATATTCAAGGACACACTCATTAAAGGTAATAGATTTTTAATTTAGCCTCTACCATGATACACTGTGATAGAAAAATCTGAAAGAGGAATAAATTGCTCCTAGTAATTTAAAAGAGATTTTCTTAAAATATTTGACCTACTCAAAATAGGTGTATGAAAATGATGTCTAGATCTAGAAACAAGATTTTGAAAAAAAAGAAAAAAAGTGCTTTGGGGTATATCCAAGTCCTGAATACTACAGTGAATTGGCTAATTTGGTTGACAATGCAGAAAGCCAAATAAAATTATTTCTGCTTCAGAAATGACAGACCCTTTAGGTGAATGGCTGCCAAAGGGTAAATTCAGCAAGGACATTCATGAGACCCCCTTGTATTTCTAATAATTGGCATAGTTAATACTTTATGAGTGTTTATCAGGAACAAGGCACTATTCTAATTGCTCTACAAATACATTAATGACTTTATTTCTCACAACAAGCTCATCATACTGGTGCTATTATCTTCAGTGTTTTATAGAAAATGGCAGGAAGAGATCCATCAAAACGATCAGCCTTTGAGGATGGCTCTAGACCCCAGGATCTGCAACACTGCATATTGAGGAATCAGGCGGCTAACTGACCCAAGAGCTTGAACTTCATAAGATCTTCCCTGAAGAAAATGTGTCAAGAGATCAAGTGATGTGTGCTGGTCATTTACAGCTGTATTCCTTGTCTCAGTTTAATAACCTTAAGAAATATGAGAAGAATCTCCATTTTAAGCAAATGAATTAGAATAGGTGGATAATTGAAGCAGTCATATGTTTATCTCTATTTAATAAATTAGAAATGCTTGCTTTATTCTGGAATATTAGGCTGATACCATCTTGAATGAAAGCAGCAAAACAGAGAGACCAAGTCCCTTAGATTTAGGCTAATCTGGGGCTTCCCTGCTGGCTCAGACTGTAAAGAATCTGCCTGCAATGCGGGAGACCCAGGTTTGACCCCTGGGTTGGGAGGATCCCCTGGAGGAGGAAATGGCAACCCACTCCAGTATTCTTGCCTGGAAAGTTTCAAGGACAGAGGAGGCTGGCGGGCTACAGGCTGTGGGTCATAAAGAATCAGACACAACTGAGCGACTAACACTGGAATCTAGTTCCAAATCTCAGTTTGCATACTCACTGCCTATATGACTTTGGAAAAAATTCTCTTTTTAGGAGGAAAATTTTTGACTGCTCTGAGTCTTAGGGTTATTAACACATGTGACTATGCTGTGAAGAGAACTATATGGAATATGTAGCATAGACCTAGGGCTCCATTTATGCTGGCATTCTTTATGATTGATGGACTCTATTATGAGCATAGGATTTGATACCAGTTAAGAAATAACTCAGATCTGAGAACAAGAACAGTTTATGAAATAGTTTCCTGTAGTATGGTTCAAGCAGAGCTCAGAACCCAAGACAGAGAGAAAGTAAATGGTCTTCAGAGATTCACTTTAGATTGGGAGGTCTTCTTTTTCTCTATTGATTTTTTTTTAGCTATGTTGATACAGAAAATATAAAATTTAATAGGAAAATTTGCCTGCATTTGTACTCAAACTGCACTTGAATGGATTAGCTAACAACCATAATTTTGGAGTTAGTGTGTGAAGAAGAGAGTACCACTTGAAATAAAATTCAGAATAGTGGGGGGTGGGGGGCGCGTGTTGGAGAGAGAGAGAACAAGGAGGCAGGCAGACAGGACCACAGTGAAGATCTACAGATGGCTTAGTAGATTCCATTGTTCAGGGACATTCTCAAAATCATACCTGAATAAACTACAAGCTGTAGTAGAAATTTCAAGACCAAGGGACAGGGGATTCCCTGGTGGCCCAGTGGTTAGGACTCCATGTTTCTGCTGCAGGGGGCACAGGTTCCATCCCCAGTCCCTGGTCAAGAAACTAAGATCTCCACGAGCCACACAGTACAAGAAAAAAAATGAAACAAACACACAAAACTCTAAGGGACAAAGAATAAAATGATCACAGGGTGCTTAGATTCTCCAAATTGATGAAACGGCTTTTTGGCAGTAGATGACTTTCCTTACACAAGCAGTAAAAGAAAAGCTCACCCAAGAAATATGGGTTGAGTAGGCAGATGAAATCCATCCTCTTAAGCAAAGACAATCTATCTATGCTTTAGCATTTAGAAGGTTGAATCACTGGACCTTTACATGGAGTCTGATATTGTGGTAAGCATCATTCACATGTGCAAACGTGTTGCTTAATTTTCATCAACAGCCCTGTGGGGTAGTTACTATGATACCTGTCACTTTCAAAGGGAGAAACTGAGGAACAGAAGTCAGCTAGCTTTCCTAAAGATAATGCCTAGTGTTAGCGATCTCAGACCAGAGCCAACAAGCTTCCCTCCCACACCAACAAGCCATACCTCAACAGCCTGCGCATGCTCCGCATTTTCCAGCACAATGCTTTCCTTGCATGTAGTATGCGTTCAGTAAAAACTGAATATTCCTCCTACAATTAAGGACATTGAAGGCTTCTATGAGACTGCCCCATGAGAGTATTAGCTCCTCAAGTCATGGTTAACCAAAAATCCCTCAGCAGGGATTAATTTATCAGATTAGCCTAGCAGAAAACAGGGATCTGAGGATTCAGGACAAAGGAAAAGCCATATTGCATCTAAGAGAGGAAGAAAGATAATGTTCACAGTATAAGACGCTTCCTGCTGGGGCTCAATAAGGGGATACTGGGAACCTCTAACACCCAGTCGAGAAGATGGTAATGTGACTGGGCAAAAAAGATGCTAACCCTCCCTCGTCCTTCATATTACCACGGGGTGACTGTCCATGGCTATAGAGCCACACATCTAACCATATCAGAATCCACCCCCTTCTCACGATTTGGGAGGCTCCAACATCAAGTCAATTCCTTTTCAGAAAATGAAGACTTAGGTGCATTAAAAGAAGCGGCATCAGCCATGAAGAGGCATCAGCCACCAGAGCAACTGGGGGAATATGGTGACTCAGTCCACAGGGTTGCAGAGGCTCAGACACGACTGAGCGGCTGACACACATCATAAAACAGGATGAATCCAAACCGCAGGGGGCACCAAACAAGGACAATCCTAGCGTCACAAATGCCTGATCTACCAAGTTCTGAGGCCACGATGCTGGCAATTCTCTCCAAGGCTTCATGTTATGAAGACTGCGTGGGAATGGTTGGCTCGTAAGTCCACCATTTTTCTCATACTTGTTAAAGTCAGGCTTTTATCACATACAATGAAAAGACAGAAGCAAAACTTCATCCTATCATACTTTTAGTTTGCTCTCTACTATTTTCCTCAAGGTACTCATAAGTGACATCTGCATGGTTCTCATACTCAGGTTATGAGTTCTACGTAGCCCATCTTACCACCAGAATTTAACTCTTACTTAAGTAAGAAATAAAATTCTACTGTGAGGTTTTTTGCATGAAGCCGTTAACCTACATTGGATTTTAGGGGAAGTGGCTTATCCAAAGTCACCCAGCCAGTTACAAGCAGACCCAGAACTAGGATGAGAGCCTTGCTCATTCAATGCTATCTCCCCAGGACACTACATCATCTCTAAAGTTCAAAGGGTATAATTAAATTTTTATCCCCATCTAAATGAATGTTTTTGACTAAGCCAGCATGCTTAAAAGGCAATGGTATTACATGACAGATTATACAAATGAGAGGCTCACCCTATCTGTGCAACATTAAATGAGTAAAGGGAAAACCACTGCCTTTGGCTCAGAGAGCACTTCACATCAGCTTAATTAAACATCAACAGGAAGACACACAAATGTGCATGCACGCACGCACACACACACACACACACACACACACACACACACTCCCACTAAAACAATCACGAGTCTCAATCTCAGGTTCATTATGCAGACAAACCAGATGATTTGAAATAAAACTTCAAATGGTTTCTGTCAGAAAGGAAAGAAAAAGAACAAAAGGGAAAAGAGACAACGTGTCTACACTTATGGAATATAAATTATGGTTGAAGCTCTCAGGTGCTGAGACCTCAAGCATCTCAGTTTTAGACTTGAAACTCACAGAGGGCGATTCTCATTTTCACTGAGCTTGTGCGGTAGGTGAGAAAGCTGACTGGTGAGAAGGCTGGCTTGTATCTATCTCTAGAGCTTTCCTTCAGTTGGTTGCTTAAGGATTAAGATGTTTCAAGATAGTATCAAAACTCTTTTGAAAGAGTGCATGCAATTGTTATCTGGACGAGAACTAGTTTTCCTGCTAAAATTACATCCAGTGATTTTCTTTAAAATATGGATGACCATAGAAGGTAGAGTAGGGTGGGAATGGGACTGACGGGGTTAGAACCCTGATGGAAGTTAAGATTCAAGCTCTAATAGCTGCAAGTAATCTGTCTGAGGCTTCCCTGGTGGCTCAGTGGTAGAAACAATCTGCTAGCCAATGCTGCAGATGCTGGTTCGATCCCTGGGTCAGGAAGATACCTGGAGAAGGAAAGGGCAACCCATCCCAGTATTCTTGCCTGGAAAATCCTATGGACAGAGGAGCCTGGTGAGTTACAGTCCATGGGGTCACAAAAGAGTCAGACACGACTTAGCAACTAAACAACAATCTGTCTGCTAGACAGAAAGACACTGGGGAAATTTAGAATGATTACCTTTAATTAATGTATGTCCTTTGTTCTACAAAACTTTCCTTAATTCTAACCCCCCCTTTTACCCACACCCTCTTCTATAATCTCCTTACCATATAGCTTGGACAGCCCAAGAATCTCTCCTAATGGCTGAAATGGAACAACTCTTCCTTTCTTGGGTGGCAGATAGAAAGAAGAGGGTGATAAGAACTCTCTTTATTTTCAGGAAAATTAAACCTCATTCCATCTCTACCTCCACCCCCATGGGCGGGGGGGGGGAACCACTTGGCTCACACCTTCCTGTTTCACCAACCCATTTTTTCCTGTTTCAAGCACAAAAGTAATTATGGGCCCAGCTATAAATATCGAGTCTTTTACCTTGACAGAAAGCGGGAATGATACAAGGGTTTAATGGTATTATTTATTACCCACCTTGCACACATTATTTCCTGCCACTGTTGGAGCTCTGTGTTCATTTTCTTGCAAATGGTTATTTTCATATTAGCTTTACCCTGATGCTTTACTACTGAATTTGAATGTGTCTAGAACGCATTCTATTTTCCATTTGGAAGTCAGTAGAAAGGCCTTAAAACATCCCCATAAAACTGCTTAAGTATTATCTATCTCTAGATATGGAGAAAGTAAACTGCAGGTAGATCAAGCATTTCCTGGGTTGCCAGCCAGACTGCCTGTGATTAGACATCAGCTTCTCTACACGTGACTCTGGGGGTGGGGAGCAGCAGGTTTAAAGCTGAGTGCAGTTCCCTCAGAACTTCTCTGTATGTTCTTATTCAAATTAGAGAAAGTCTAAAGAGGAGTATCAATAGCAGAGGCGTAATTGACTAAAACTGAAGCTCCAATACTTTGCCCACCTGATACAAAGAGCCCACTCCTTGGAAAAGACCCTGATGCTGGGAAAGCTTGAGGCCAGGAGGAGAAGGGGGCGAGAGAGGATGAGATGGTTGGATGGCATCACCGACCCGATGGACATGAGTTTGAGCAAGCTCCAGGAGATGGTGAAGAACAGGGAAGCCTGGCGTGCTGCAGTCCATGGGGTCGCAAAGAGTCAGACACGACTAAACCACCACCACAAACTTTAGTGAACACCAATTCAGGAAATGAGGAGAATATTAAAGACCAAATGGTGAAGCCCATTAAGCAACAGAGCAAAGAAAACCAGTCTGGAGACCCCACTCCATTGTCCCCCAGAACCTAATTTGAAAGTCACTGCCTAGGCTCTCTGAGTCTAGAGAGCATGGAAGGGAAGAACCAGCTGGAGGAGGAGAGGTCTAAGTTGTTTCCTGGGTCTGTCTTGAGCAAGCTGCGGGGTCATGGATAACTGACTTCACTTCTCTGGACCTCCACTTCCTGACCTACGAAATTCTGCAACTCTACACAGCTCCAGTGAGTTTAGTGGGTGACGGAAGGGTTTACTTTGTCACCAAGGCTGAAGCCAAGGTCAAGAGACTCTGGGGCTTGACATTTAAATTCATTACTATCTCAAACTAGACTTCTTAAACTAATGTTTCCAACAGGCTTGAAATCAACAGACAAGGAGAAGGCAGAGAGATGCCCGAAAAGTTGGCTCATTTGGAGTCCTGGATATTTTCCCTGTATTCTTCTCTTGATAAGTCTTACAATCTCCTGTCCTCTTGACCAATGTGTCCACCTTCTTCTTTTTTTACCCCCTTATCTGTCTAAACCAGTATGTTAATGTTGTATGGATTGCTTTATTATTTTTCTCTGATAAGCCTATTAGAATTTAAAGACCAAAAGTTGAAGAGGTTTTCTTCTGCTAAAGTTGTTCCCATAAAGGGTTCAACAGGATTAAGCCTAAAGCACCTTGGAGACAGCAAAGTTTTTAACAAGACTATATCCACTGATTTAAAACAAAATGTGGCCTGCCAGCTGAATTCAGACTCTTTGCTGGACCTGAGAAATACATCCGAAGAAAGTGGATGGTGCTCTGGTGGACCCTCCTTGCTCACTATTTCAAAGTTAATTTATAGGAGAAACTGAGAGTCTGGCCAGAGGACTCCACTGAGCAAGTAAACAGAGACCCTGTAGGAAGATAAGCGACTTCAAGTTAAACATGGAGGAAGGTGATGCAGTATAAGAAACGCCAACTGACCTGCTAAACGAAACAGACTCACAGACTTAGAAAACTTATGGGGGAAAGGTGGGGGGCAGGTAAATTAGGAGGTTGGGATTAACATATACACAGAACTGTATATAAAACATAATGAACAAGGACCTACTGTATAGCACAAGGAACTCTACTCAGTACTTTGTGATAACCTACATGGGAAAAGAATCTGAATTAGATATTATGTGTGTGTATATAGATGTGTGTGTGTGTGTGTGTGTATGTGTGTGTATATATATATATACACACAAAACTTTAAAATGCTGCTATACACCTGAGACTAACACAACACTGTAAATCAATTATCCTTCAATATAAAATAAAAATTATTAAAAACAAAACATGAAAGTCTAGGCTTCCCCACTCTTCCTCTAAAAGTTGAGCAGAGAGCCAGAAACGAAGGGCTGGGGACTTCTGCCAACCACAATCCTGGCAGCATGGCTGGAGCCCACATGTTCCAAAAGTCTGGAAGCATCCTTTCCACTGAATCACGAGCCCCTAAGCTCAAAGCAGAAATCAGCTTCTAAAATCAACAGGACCATCCAGGGAACTGGACTGCCAACACTGGGTGACTTTGAAAACAACTCGATTTTTTCCAAAACTTTGTTTGCTCATTAGTAACAGACTTTCCAAAAGGAACACTTACAAATTACGGCTTTAGGTTTTGAGGCATAAGCTTTCCTAAAGTGGACAGAGTCCAGTGGAGGGGGCAAGGGTTAGAGGTGAACAACTTATCCAATCAAGAGGGCTTTGTCGTTTCCCTCCTCCTGTACCAGTTTCTAGCCCAGCATCCTCCACACCTTGACTGCCTCCTTTCCATGTGCATCTGGGGTTTGTCAAATACTGTCTCAAATTAAAAGTGCTACAATACTCTGTGAAGATGGGCTGCAAGCCTGAACCTGGGCCAAAAACACTGAGGTCACCCTTATGATGGTTACTGTCAGCTTACCGAGAAGAACTTTCTCCTCTCTTCAAGAATAAAGGCAGTGATTCATGAAAATGACACATTCATTTGGCAGGAGGACAACAGCATCTGAAGCCAAAAGTAGATTTCAGTGCTGGGCTTCGAATTTCCCTCCACCAGTGCATCCACTAAATTCAGTCCACTGAATCAGCAACACTGAAAACTGAATTCCACACATCTCTAGGGATATAAGTGTGAGGGAAGGCCACAGGTGACTGGAACATCCCCAGAGGCTCATCAACACATGCTACTACACAGTGGCTATTTTAGCAGGCAAGCGCAGAAAGCATGTATTGTCAATGATGCCTTTCCTCCCATCCCTAAGTGATACTGTGAACAAACAGCTAAAACTTGAGTCCATGGGGGCTGTGTTGCAGGCTATCACATGTACAGTCACACTACAGTTTTGGATGAGTTCCCCAACCATCTGTATTGGGGACCATCTCTAGATCCCAAACAAAAAGATGACCCTATTAGCCTGAAATGTTAGCTTTTCAAATTTTTTCATTTTACTGGAGTATAGTTGATATACCATGATGTGTTAGTTTCGGCTGTACGGCAAAATGGCTCAGTTACATAAATGCATATATTTATTCTTTTGTAGATTCTTTTCTTTTGTAGGTTATCACAGAACACTGAATATTGTTCCCTATGCTAATAATCAGTGTGTCCTTCTTGGTTATCTATCCATAGCAGAGGCTGCATGTTCATCCCAAGCACTTGATTTATCCCTCAACCCAGATTTACCCTTTAGTAACCATATTTCTTTTCCATATCGGTAAGTCTGTTTCTGCTTTGTAAATAATTTCATTTGCATCATTTTAAAAATTAGATTCCACATGTGAGTGATATCATATGATATTTCTCTTTGTCTTTCTTACTTTACCTAGCATGATAATCTCTAGGTCCATCCAAGTTGCTACAAACGGCATTATTTCATTCCTTTTTATGGCTAAGCAATGTTCTGTCACACATACATAGCACACCTTTTTGAAAATAGCAGGTGGGCATTAGTTCGCTTCCATGTCTTGCCTATTGTAAATAGCGCTGCCACAAACAGGGGTGCAAGTCTCTTTTCAGATTGTGGCTTTCTCTGGATATATGCCCAGGAGTGGGACTGCTAGGTCATATGGTGGTTCTAGTTTTAATTTGTTAAGGAACCCCCATACTGTTCTCCATAGTGACTGTACCACTTTACATTCCTTCTAACAGTGTAGGAGGATTTCCTTTTCCCTACATCCTGTCCAGCATTTATTGTTTGTTGACTTTTTGATGATGGGCATTCATTCTAAAGGAGATCAGCCCTGGATGTTCTTGGGAAGGACTGATGCTAAAGCTGAAACTCCAGTACTTTGGCCACCTCATGCGAAGAGTTGACTCATTGGAAAAGACTCTGATGCTGGGAGGGATTAGGGGCAGGAGGAGAAGGGGATGACAGAGGATGAGATGGCTGGATGGCATCATCAACCCAATGGACATGAGTCTGAGTGAACTCCAGGAGCTGGTGATGGACAGGGAGGCCTGGCGTGCTGCAGTTCATGGGGTCGCAGAGTCGGACACAACTGAGCGACTGAACTGAACTGATTCAGACTGGTGTGAGGTGATACCTCACGACAGCTAAATGTTTTCTGTTCCTTTGGCTTAAGGCCCTCTGTAGTCCTTTACAACACAAATCTGTTTACAGAGAAATATAACATATTAAGTTCTAGACCATTGTGTGCCTTTTAGAAGCAAATCAGACCTTATTCATTTACTGCTCCCTAGAGGCCAGCACAAAGTAGGTATGCAGTAAGTGATGGTGAAATAAATAGAAAGGGTAAGTCTACACCATTACACAATTCAACAAATTTGCTTGGTCAGCCAAGCAGATCACTGAAAGGAAAGGAATTAAGAGGAATCAGTCTGATGTGATTAAAGAGGAGTGGGAATGGCGCCCCTAGAGGGGAGGCCAGGTAGGTGCAGTCAGTGGGCCTGAATGGAGGAGAAGCTGGGATGGCCTGGAGACCCCAGTTCCCGTGTGTGTGTGTGTGTGTGTGTGTGTGTGTGTGTGTGTGTGCGCGTGCGTGTGCGTGTGCGTGCGCACGCGCGCGCGCATGCTCAGATGCTTCAGTCCTGTCTGACTCTTAGTGACCCTGTGGAGTGTGGCCCACCAGGCTCCTCTCTCTATGTGATTTCCCAGGCAAAGCGAATGGAGTAGCTTGTCATTTCCTTCTCCAGGGCATCTTCCAGACCCAGGGATGGAACCCCCATTTCCTGGCCTGGCAGGCAGATTCTTTACCACTGAGCCACAGGGGAAACCCGCTGAAAGTGAAAGTGTCAGTTGCTCAGTTGTGTCAGACTCTGCGACCTCAAGGATTGTGGCCCGCCAGGCTCCTCTACCCATGGGATTCTCTAGGCAAGAATACTGGGGTGAGTTGCCATTTCCTATTCCAGGGGATCTTCCCAACCCAGGGCTTGCACCCTGGTCTCCCACACTGCAGGCAGACTCTTTACTATCTGAGCCCCCAGGGTCAAGCCGGGAAGACCCCTAGGACAGGGGAACAGCACAGCAGGGAGTTCTGTGGATGAGGGTAAAAAGAATTTCCTGGTATACCTCTATTTACCACAGAATAAAAGACATCCTGTAAAGCAGGGGTCCCTAACCTCAGGGATCTAAAGCCTGACTATCTGAGGTGGAGCTGATGTAATACTAATAGAAATAAAGTACACAATAAATGTTATGTGTTTGAGTCATCTGGAAACCATCACCCCATCCCTTTCTCCAGTCCATGGAAAAAAGTCTTCCATGAAACTGGTCCCTGGTGCCAAAAAGGTTGGAGAAGGCTGCTGTAAAGAACTATCACACCTTTCTCAAAAGCGTCTTCTTTTACAAAATTTCTTCCAGACATAGCATGAATTCAGGCAACTGTGTGGCTGGCAATGTAGTTGAAAACAAAACATCAAAAACAAACTTTGGGATATCTGTGCCACCTGCTTCTGATCCAGGTGTTCCGTGCAATGGGACAACCTCCAGCAGGTCTGCAGGAGGCCCTGCCCTCCCTCTCTGCTGCCTCAGGAAGCCATGAGGTCATTCTTCTGCAATAAAAACTAACTTCATTATCACAGATTTCTTTTCATTTATCTGCCCTTCACGTAAGACAGAGCTGCAAATATTTCCATATGAGAGAAACAATAATGAAAATTCAAGGTTCAGCAAGGTCATGCAAAGTATTCCAAAACTTTTGAGAATACCAATTTTTCATGAGTACTTTCCATGATATTAAAAAAAATAAATAAAAGCCTTTGGAGGACTCATCTGATTGCAGGGCTTAGAAACACCTATGAGAAGAACCTGTCTTTGCAGTCATCATTCTGATAGATATTTAGTGTGGTCCCCTTCCATTTAGTTCCATCCAGTTCCTTCCTCTTGCAAGACATTGAGCTTAGAAATAGGTTTGTACCATAATCCTGAGCTAGGGGCTGCTGAAGAATAATTTCTGTTGTTTTTGTCTGGATTTGCCTAGGTCGATAGAGTGCAGTCTTTCACAGATGATTTGTTGAGTCTAATCATCATTGATCCTGAAGCATAAATGATAACCCTCAATAACAACAAACCCTGATGGAAAAAGGGCAACGCGTTCTCTTTTACACAGCAAAGAAGAAAGCAGTCAGCGAAGGGAGTTGACATTCTATTTTCAGGGTGAGAAGAGAGGAGAACCCATGTAGCCCGTTGCTTGAGAAAAACACTGAGGATCGCCTCCGCACCAAGAGGTCAGTGTTGGGGGCGAGATTCTCCTTTTTAAGTGTCTTACGGCAGAGCCTGCCTGTTGGTTACTGTAAGTGGACAGTTCTTTAACTTCTACTGTGTTTGTGACACAAAATTAGATTTGAAGGTTAGAGCCCTGCCCTTCAGGAGATCAACATTTAATTCTAGAGACAATGAGTGTGATAAAAAGATCAACAGCTGATTTGTAGCTTTATACTGTTTTAAAGCTGTCAGGGAATATGATATTTTGTCTCTCACTGGAGAGTGCTTTACATTGTGTGTGGAGATTTAGCCAACACAGAGGGATACTTGTATGGGAAGTTGCCACTTCCTGACTTAATCATTTGGAAGTCTCCCACTTGCTTGGAAATCCCTTCAAGGAAATCTCCTCTATCCTGGAATTTGGAATTCCCCTCCTGCCTCTCTGTAGCTGTTACTCCAACATGACTGTCTTGGTCAATCCCAAGATATATCGACTAAATTAAAAGATCCAGAGCCCTTCTTTGATATTACCAGAGATTTGACCGTCAGATAGAAAAATCTAGACTGTTAGACTGAAAGTTAGGTTTGTCAGAGACATTCAAAACCTTGTAGGAAAAATACAATTTATATTTCTTCTTTAAATTCTTTAGAACCCAATGCCTGCAGAGGGGAGGTCGTGGTTTAGTTGCTAAGTCGTGTCCAGCTCTTATGAGCCCATGGACTGTAGTCCGCCAGCCTCCTCTGTCCATGGGATTCTCCAGGCAAGAATATTGCAGTGGGTTGTCATTTCCTTCTCCAGTGGATCTTCCCTGACCCAGGAATCGAACCCAAGGAATCCTCTTGCATTGCAGGAAGATTCTTTACTGACTGAGTCACGAGGGAAGGGGAAGCTACTTGCAGTTTAACTGGATATTTCCATAAGCCCACAACAGCCTACAGTTCAGGGGTCCCCAACCTCCGGGCCATGGACTGGTCCCTCCTGTCAGATCAGTGGGGGCATTAGATTAGAAATAAAGTGTACAACAAATATAATGTGTCCGAATCATCCCCAAACCATTCCCTCCCAGGTCTTTGGAAAAACTGTCTTCCACAAAACTGGTCCCTGATACCAGAGAGACTGGAGACTTCTGGACATATATCAGAGCAAGGCAATGGTGGGAGGAGATCAGGTCTACTCCTAAAGTGCCACAAATCATCAGATCCTAGGCTCTATTTGCTTCTGATGGACAATTTTTGAAATTTGGACAGTGTTAATGGGGTATTCCATCTTTTTTTGTTTCTTCACAGTCAAACACACATCTGAGCAACCGTGAGCAAAGGAGGGCCATGTCCCTTTCCTTTCTGTCCAGAGCACACGATCAGCCGCATCTGTGATCCCTGGGGTCACGTGACTGCAATCTGTTCAAAGAATGTCTGTAAACGTGATATGTGCTACTCACTCCCAGGCCTTTGCCCCAAATTCTCCTATGTGATCTCCACCTGTCCTTCACCCTGCATCTGCCAGCTGGAGGCAGGAGATCTGATGGAGACTGTCAGGCTTCAGATATGCAGGGCCACGAGAAGAAGATGCCTATGTCTCAGAATCACTCTATAGCATAGAGAGATGCCCGCAGCTTCCTATTCAGCTGTAACGTGTAGCAACTGAAAGCCTTCATTACACTGATTAAAGTACTGAGATTTTGTTTGTCACAGTAGTTAGCATGTCTTGGTTATCATGTGTGTGCGTAGTCACTCAGTGGTTTCTGACACTTTTGCAAGCCCATGGACTATAGCCCTCTGTCTATAGTCTGTCTACAAACTACAGGCTCCTCTGTCCATGGGATTCTCCAGGCAAGAATACTGAAGTGAGTTGCCGTGCCCTTCTCCAGAGTATGATTACCATACTGACCTAAGTCAGATGAACATCCAATGAAAGCTAATATGTCATCGTTTTTGTCAAACCTAATCTCTTCTGTAATTATCAAAGTTTATGAGACTTGTATATCTTAACACTGGTGTGAGTATCGACCTCCAGTTTCCCACTCATTCTTGTAAAATAAGCGCATCTTAATACATAGAATTGAATAAACATTTTTCCACATGCAAAGTTGCCTAAATCAAACCATTGGCTAACAATAACAAATCTAGGGATGGCTTTAATCTTTTTTTCAGTCATAAATACAAATCTAAAGTTAGCATACATTAGGTGTTTAATCTGTTTCAGTTTATAAACAGCATAGGTGGTCAAAAGTTAAGCATAAGAATGGGACTTCCCTGGCTGTCCAGCAGTGGAGACTTCATGCTTCCTGTTCAGGAAACTCAGGTTCAATCCCTGGAGGGGAACTAAGATTCCACATGCTGTGCTTTGTGGACAAAGGTTTAAAAAACAACAAAATTTGAGAACTATGCATAAAAATAGACTACTTGTAGTGGCTGCAGGTCTGGTCTTCCAGAAAGGAGAGGAACAGTTAAACCCTTACCTTTTTAAGTTATATCTTAAAAAAAAAAAAAACCTAAGTTTAATGTAGTAACGTCTATGAGTTTTGAAACAGATGTGCAGTCTGCAATCACGGGACAATAAGACAATTGGAAGGACATCACTGGCCCTCTGAGGGTTCCCTCAGTCCAGCTCTCCCGCTGTTTAAGTTATTTGGCTTTTTACCACGGCAATCATTGTTTGCCGTAGTAATTTTGCATCTGTTTTATTAATAACGCTTATAATGCTAAACGTATTAACTATTAATAAGCCTTCAAATTGGCCATTAAGAAAACCACAGAAATTAATGAGAAACAAATGCTACCATTAACTTGGAAGTTTTGCTTGAAGGCATGGGATGAGGTTGGCCAATGAAATTGATTTTAGAATCTACTAAGAACTGGCAATTAAATGCTTCCAATAAGTCCAGCAAAATTATCCCGTGAGTCTAAAAGACTCACTTGAGATTTATTCCATCTTTATACTCATCTCTGCTCCTCCTTGTCCTTCATTTTATTCAGCCCTTTCGAGGAACAATTTTTATGGTCACTACATTATCTCAACTCCCCATATGAATTCTAAATCTGGGTGTAACATATTCCTGGGCTGTATTCTCTGTCCACCTTTTCTGTGGCTCATATTTTTTTCAACTTGTCACGAATTGATTGTTTCATATTTTATTTATAAGCCCGTCTCCTCCTCCACCAGATTGCGAGGTTCTCCACAGAATAGAACATGCCTGACTGATATCTGTATCCACAGAGCCTAGCTTATGGTCGGGTACAAAATCTCCGTGGAATGAATGAATGTAACCATGTTTCTTCATTGATTTGTGATGAATATCTATGTAAGTAAAATTTTCATCAAAGGAATAGAACTCATCATCCAGAATCTTCTTTAGAGGAACTGATCTTGAAATACTCCAATAACAAGCAGCTGAGGACATGGACCCCAGCTCAGGCCGCCTGGGTCTGTGAGTACAGCTCTGCTCTACACCACCTGTGCCATCTTGGGCAGGCTGATTCTAGTGTCTGAGCCTCTGTTTCTCATCTTCAAAATGAAGACAATAATGAAGGCAATTCACAGCACTTTTAACAAATACATATAAAGTGCTTAGCTAAGTGTCTGATATACAGTAAGATTCAGCAACTATGAGATACATTTTCTTTTTATTGTGGAAACTCAGAAGACTCCCTGTACAGTGTGTTCTAATTTGAAACCTGCAGAAGACTAAATGTAGTTTCATTTCAGCCTAAGTTATAAGGAAGAAATGTCATCAATAAATTTTGCAATTTAAGTAGAATTGCCAATATTGCAATTACAAGCAAGATAAATACCAGGATACCAATCAAGGCCAACAAACCTTTAGAAAGGCACACAATGCGTGTCCACGCACAAGAGGCTGAAATGGACTAGAACCAAGGATTCTGAAACTGCTTCCCTGAAGCATCTTCTCGACAAATATCCCCAAACATCTAAGAAGCAGAGTGGGTAGTAAAGACTTCATAAGGTTAAATGTTCTCTGAAGTTTTTCAAATTGCATTACAATTTTATGTGAATTTTTACTGTGTCCATTAAGAACCCTATTAGTGGTATGTTATATCAGCCATGCACATGTCACTCAGTGTCTTCTTGGCCTCCCACTACACACCCCTATTTCAGCATGAAACTGGGCTAGATGAAAGGTCTTGAAAGCATGTTGCTCGACACAAGACCTGGAGCTGTGAGATAGGCTGTCAGTAAGTCATGCAGCTAGTTTCGTGAAAGTTGTTTCTGTTGAGTTCAACTATGAAACTACTTGACTATAAAACATTAAGAAAAGATAATTCAATAACTATTTCAAGTAATGCAATTTATGAATAAGCATTGAATTCATTTTTATAAAAACCCAATTCACCCCAAAAAGGCAAGCATGCTTTATCAATTATAAAATGCGTATAATCAGCTGTTTCCCCTGTGTGCACACAAGAATTAAGAGAAATACTGTCCTACCCTAAACAGGGAAAGGCAGGAAGAGCTCTATCAATTTAAGACACACAGATTTCGAAAGCAAATGTATGGTTACCAAGGGGAAATCTGGGGTGTGGGGGAGAGGATAAATGAGGAGCCTGGAACTGATATTACACATACAATTACATGTAAGATAGGTAATCAACAAGACCTTACTATATAGCAGAGGGAACTCTACTCAGTATTCTCTAACAACCTATATAGAAAAATAATCTCAAAATAAATGGATAATATGTGTGAACAACTGTATCACTCAGCTGGATCCCTGAAACTAACACAATTGTGAATCAACTATACTCCAATACAAAATAAAATTCAAATTCAAATTTAAGTTGGTGATGAGGTTGTTATTGTTGCCACTGTGATCGGTCTTGAGGTGACAGACCCTAAGGACAGACGTTTTCTACATTAACTAAACAAACAGTTAGAGGAGGTACACAAGCCCTTTCCCAAGAAATATCTTGAACAATGGGGCTGGTGATTTAAAAGGCTAAGCTAGTGAATAGAACCACTTCAGGCAAAAGACCTTCAACAGATGCTCCTTTGTCAGGATAAGGGGTCTGAGCCTCTTTCCAGATCAGTTGTGATGCTGGCGTCCTCAAGGGCATAAAACTTGAGGCTGCCCAGTGACATGAGGTGGCTATTGTACCTCTAATGACCGTGAGACTCAGGAAATAAAGGGCCACAGACTGCCCTTGTGCACTTGCCAAGAAATATGCCTTTGGCTTGAAAACATGAAAGAGACGTTTACAAGCCAAAAGAAAGGGGGCAGAAAGTCAGCAAAAGACGCGCGTCATGATCCTTGGCTGGGTGTTGCCTAATCAGTTCCTCTCATCTTTAGGAACCACTACCTTACCACTAATTGTTGGAAAATACATCATCAAAAGCAGACTAATTGTAACCATTTATTACTTTGTAGGACTTACTGAACAGGTGAGGGTCCCTCCTAACTAGCAGACTGCATGACTCCAAAGTTTGGTAGAGTAATCTAAAAGGGACAGCTAGTTTCTATGGCAATGCCCTGTACTTCCCCAGTTTGAGCTCTGGGACATCTGGTCACCTTAGTCTGAAAGAACAACCTTGGCTATCACATAAATACAGAAAGAATCTCTTTTAAAAGCCTCCATATTTCTGTATATTCCTCCGATGTGATTAAGAAAGGAGAGATATCAACTCAGTCATGTGCAAGCTTGCATGCTAAGTTACTTCAGTTGTGTCCAATTCTTTGCGATCCTATGAACCACAGCCCGCCAGGCTCCTCTGTCCATGGGATTCTCCAGGCAAGAATACTGGAGTGGGGTGCCATTCTCTTCTCCAGGGGATCTCCCCGACACAGGGATAGAACCCAGGTCTCCTGCATCGCAGGCAATTTTTTTTTTTTTTTTTTAACCATCTGACCAGTCAGCGAAGCCCAGCTCAGTCACACTATCTCTCAAAACTCAGCTGTGGCACAGGCAGGATTTCTCTTGCTCCAGAAAAAAGCCACTTTAAAAAGTAAACTTCAGTATAAGAAATGTGATTTCCATGGGAAGAAATAAAACAAGAAAACAAAGCAGGCAGTGCTTACTGCCTGCAGAGAATCCCCCTCTGGTTTCTCACTGTCAACTCTTTCCAACCTGAGCTGAAAGTGATAGTTTGTGTTCTGAGCCTTAGAACTGTCAGGACACAGCTGAGCCCCTGCGGATGCGGGGAAACAGACATTTTCACCTGTGGAATGTGTCAAGTAGATACTTGCAAATTAAAAATCTCTACGTTATGTCATTTTCCCAAGCTCAGTGAGGATTTGATGGGCAACTGTCCAATTCTCAGCACCTAATGAATATGCTTGCTTAATTCTATAAGACCCAGTTCTTCACACAGAGAGCTGAGTTACACCTCTTCTATTACAATTTATCTACTGCTGACATCTGAATATCTTTCTTAAGGACGCAGGGGACTAAAGCACACATTTTAGATACTAAGCTCAGATGTTTGGGGTTTTAATTCCATGCCCAGCTACATTGCTTTTGATAAATTCTCTACCCACTGGTACTTTCATCTTCTCGTTCAAAAGGAGTGTATAGAAAAAAGTGTCTCCTTATGCAGGATATATTCTGTGAGCATATATTGAGAACATTCTGTTTGAAAGAAAGAAAAGTAAGAATCTTAGGGAAATAATCACTGAATAAATAGAAAGCCTTTACAGGCTGATGATAAAGCATACTTAAGCAGACAAAACACGTGCACATAAGAATAGCAAGTTACCAGTGAAATAGTAATCATTTCAGAGAAAATAGAGCTCTAAGGGCTGAAGAGGACCCACAATCAAAGTCTGATGGGCCTCTTCTGAACGGAAATTATAAAGATTAAATACGAAGTGGTGGGAAGGCACACTTCCAAAAGTATTAGTGACCCATGTTTATATCTGTGTAAAAATTTCAGTCTTTGCTTATGATTACTTAATATTTTCCACCTGCTCTAGATGTAAGGTTTAATGCAGAAAGAATCTCTCCTCCTGCTTCTCAGATGATGCCCTTACCTTCAGGACAGTGCCTGGCACAGTGTATGCACCTGAAAAATGCTAATCCAATTAATTTATCTGCGGATATACCTCCAGCAAAAGCCACCTGCTATCATCAAGGGCTCTGAGTTTGAATTACCAAGATCTAACTCCTAGACCCATATCCAGTAGTTGGTTGTGACACCTTGGACCAGTTGCTGAAAACTTTTAAGCCTCATTCTCTTCCCTGGTCAAAGGGAGAGAGTCAAAGCATCTAAATGAGATAATAATAGAGTTCTCAGCACAGTGTCTAAATCATAGCAAGTATTCAACATATGCAAATGATTATTCTGCTGATGTCCCTAAGAAAATTAGCCCTCAACCAACTTTGACCACCTGATGGGAAGAACTGACTCATTTGAAAAGACCCTGATACTGGGAAAGATTAAAGGAGGAGAAGGGGTACGACAGAGGATGAGATGGTTGGATGGCATCACTGACTCAATGGACATGAGTTTGAGCAAGCTCTGGGAGTTGGTGATGGACAGGGAGGCCTGGCGTGCTGAAGTACATGGGGTCGCAAAGAGTTGGACATGAATGAGTGACTGAACTGAACCAGCCTTGATCTTTACTTGCTTCCTTATCTCTGGTCCTGACCTGCTCCCATGAGGTGGTCAGTGCCACAGAAAAGGACTTATTAGTGCTGAAAAATCAGCAGACGAGAATGCCGCAGCTTAGACTGGAAGCTACCAGGGAAAATAGGATTCAATAGATCAAATTCTAACACCAGAAAGAATTATAGGAGCAGAGAACCAAGCCCCACAGCCCTGTTCCTGGGTTGGAAGGATTATGTTAGAACAGATGTCATGTACAAAGTCTAGTGTAACACCTAGGACAGAGTTGGCATTCGGGGAATTTGTTGAGACCACAGAAGGGAAAGGGCACATTAGACACAGCAGCAGGAAGGATCCAGATGGGCTTCCTGAGAATCTACGTCTTCCCCACCAAGAATGCGAGAAGGCAGGAGGCCAGGGGGCTGTGCAGGGCTGCAGTCAGAGCCAGAAATGGTCAGGAGAGGCTGGAGTAGAGAGGACGCCTCATTCATTCATTCATTCAATACTTTCAGAATGTCTGTCCCCGCAATTATTCCAGGCCCTTGGGAGATAGCAAGGAAGAGAATCTAATTACATAAACCCCTATGATGATAGTGCTTACATTTCAGAGGAGGGAAACAGATGATAAAGAACAGCACATTAAAGATATATGGTGTATCACGCAGTATCAAGTCCTGTGATGAAAAATCAGGGAAAGGGCATAGAGATGTAGAGGAGGATGGCAGCTTTCGCCAGGGACAGGCTCACAAAAAAGCGCCATTTCAGTAAAGACCTAAAAGAGATGAGGAAGCACACTGTCCTGCAGTAGCAAGGGAAGAAGGACCACAGGCCAAAGAAAGTGAGCAGGAAGTCTGGGGGGTGAAAGTAGACCAGGGTGCTAGGAGCAGGGCGGGCCAGGGTGAGAATTCCAGGATCGGGTTCAGAGATGAAGCAGGATGAGAGATCGCAGAGCATCCTTAGGGCACTGGAAAGGCCTTGGTGTTTGCTCTGAGCTGGGAGATATTATGAGAGGGTTTTGAAAGGGGAAATGAGGGAGCCTGCCTCCCCTTTACTGGTTAACAGAGTAACACTGGCTTACTTTGTTGTATTTTAAAATGACTGTCGTCAGCCAAAGTAAACATCAAGAGACAAACTAGGAGGCAACTACCATAAATTTGTTATGAGATGAAGATGATGATGCGGACGAGTGCAAGAGTGGAAGGTAGTTAAATTCTGTGTACACGCTGAAGGTACAGTCAGTACCGTGCGCAGATGGATCAGGTATGTGTGTGGGCGAAAAAAGCAGATGAGTCAGGAATGACACCAAGATTTTGACCTAAGCAATCAAAAGGACAAGAGTTTTCACTAATTCAGAGGAGACGTCAGGAAGAGCGACTGGAGAAATACGGAGATTATATATTTATTCGGTTCTGGACAAGTTCAGATTGACACGTCCATTAGATGTACACATGGAGAGCTGGGAAAGAGTTTAGAGAGGAGAGTTCTGAGCTAGAGATAAGATGGATATCTGAAGCATTCTTAAAGTCAAGATCCTGGATAAGATCCCTCAAACAGTAAATGCGGCTGGAGAAGAGACCCAAGGCTGAATCTTGAGGTACTTCAGTGTTTAGAGACCAGAAAGACGAGAGCACCGTCAGCAGCCCAAGTCAGAACCGGGCTCAGCCATATGGAGACCCTTGGAGACCTGACTACCAGCAGCTGTGACACAAAGAATGGAGCGAATGCCAATGGCTTGAAGAGAAAAATAAGGGAAAGGAGTGAGAAATCATAATATTTTCTAAATTTTCTTTTTGATTGACATAATCGATCTACAATGTTGTATTAGTTTGGGGTGTATATTAAAATGATTCATATATATACATATACATATATATATGTGTGTGTGTGTACATATATATATATATATATATATATGTATCTTTTCAGATTTTTTTTCCTTATAGGTTAAATATTGACTAGAGTTCCATGTGCTATGCTATAGGTCCTTGCTGGTTATCTGTTTTAGATATCTGTTGTTGCTCTTTAGCTGTTAAGTCATTTCCAACTCTGCAACTCCATGGATTATAACCCACCAGGATCCTCTATCCACGAGGTTTCCCAGCTAAGAATACTGGAGTGGATTGCCATTTCCTTCTATAGGGGAACTTCATGACCTAGGAATTGAACCCATGTCTCCTGTATCTCCTGCACTAGCAGGTGGATTCTTTACCACTGAGCCACCAGGGAAGCCTGTTTTATATAATAGTGTGCCTGTGTCAATCTCAATATCTTAATTTATCCTCCACCCCCCACCAATAATAAGGATTTCCTAGTGGCTCAGAAGGTAAAAAGTCTCCCTGCAGTGCAGGAGACCCGGGTTCAATTCCTGGGTCAGGATAATCCCCTGGAGAAGGAAATGGCAAACCACTCCAGTACTCTTGCCTGGAAAGTTCCATGGAAGGATGAGCCTGGCAGGCTACAGTCCATGGGGTCGCGAAGAGACACAACTGAGCAACTTCACTTCCTTCTTCACCAAAACTTTTTGCAAAAAGCTTCTTCAAGAAGTTTTGGTTTTCAGAGGAGCAAAATAGTGGGGCAATATCTAGATAGGAAAGTGGGAGCACAAGAGGATGCTTTTGATTTTATTAGCCTGGGGAAATACCAGCAAGCTGGGTGGTGGTGAGAATGACCTAGTAGAAAGGGTAAGTGATGATGCAGGAGGGATCAGAGAATTCAATGAGTAGGCAGTGACAGAAGGTTTTGATATTATGGACCTTTTATAACCAAAGGGTAAGAAAAGATTAGGACTAATTTATGGGATGATTCGAGGTTGGGAGTTTAAACCATATTCATTGCTGCGCAAATCACATGGCCCAGCATAGCAGAAGTTATTAGGGCTTAACTTCCCTTTTTATTTTTAAGGCTCACATAACATAATTATTCTAGCCAGAAGCAATAACAAAATATAATTAAACATTGTTTTTTTTTAATACTCCCTCTTCCTTTTCATGAGAGTATTTAAAATAGCATACTGGCTAATATAAATCTAAAATATTTTAAGTTCTTTAACAAGAAATTGAAAAAAGAAACCCTGCATGTTATAAGATCCCTTTTATAGAAGAGATAAACCACTGAGTGCTGTGCTGTGCCAAGTCTCTTCAGTAATGTCTGACTGTTTGTGAAACCGTGGACCACAGGCCACCAGGGTCCTCTGTCCCTGGATTCTCCAGGCAAGAATACTGGAGTAGGTTGCTGTTTCCTACTGCAGGGATCTTCCCAATCCAGGGATCAAACCTGCATCTCTTACATTTCCTACACTGGCAGGTGGGTTCTTTACCATTAGCACCACCTGAGAAGTACTAAACCACTGAATCAAGATAATCTAAAATTTTATTCCATGCTTCTCATATCAAAGAGTAGAATCAGCACATTCCATCAAAGTATATTTCCTTTATTCTGAACCACTAATGCCATATTCAGAAATTATGTAAATCTGGGTCAAGAAGGGACCCATGTTAGGCACAGCAGAAGTCAGAAAAAGGTTTAAGAGAAGATCTTATAGACATTTTCTGCGACTCTGGCATTTCAAGTCCATAAGCAGAGATAAGGAAGAACTGTTTTCATAAGAAGTCTAAGGATTTGGGGAAGAAGGAAATGCAAGCCTTGATGAACACAGACACACAGGACACCTTGCCTAGGACATGCAGTCAGGAAAGGTCTATGAGTCTCCCCAAATATCACATATTTGAAGGTTATTGGGTTAGTGACCCTTGCTCAATAAAAGGCTAGAGGTTCATAGGCTCAGTCAAGGGTGACCTTTATTGGAGGCACTATGTGAGTGAGCCTTGCTCAATGAAAAGACTGGAGAAACTGCTGTTGGGACATGACTGATGGGGAAGGTGCCAGGGGAGCAGTCACAGCGGAACTGGAGCAGGGATCTCAGCTCCTGTGGGGTGTGAAGCAGAATGTGGGCTTGCTGTGGCGAGTTCCACGGCTTTGCCGGTCTGGACCAACCAAGGGCACCAGAATAGGCTTCTGTGTGAAGATGTAGGACTTGGCTCTCTCAGTGACACCATGAGCAGCATCCAAAGGCGGCAGCAGGAGTGAAGAGACCAAACTCCTGGTCTCTCAAACTTCTGCAGCCAAGGCAGACAGCGTGGTCCTGAGTTCTTTCTCCGTCCTTCCTCCACTCCCTTCCCTCTCTTTCTTGTTCCATCTCCGTCTCTCCCCACCATTTTTAAACAGAGAGACTGTGGGGATGGGCAAGACCTGCGAGGGGACGGCTAGAAGTTTCCAGCGATACTTCCCCAGGGACTGAATACATAATAATAGTTAGTTATACACGTGTATGGGCGTCCCTGTGGCTCGGCTGCTAAAGAATCCACCCACGATGCAGAAGACCAGGGTTTGACCCCTGGGTTGGGAAGATGCCCTGGAGAAGGGAAAGGCTACCCACTCCACTATTCTGGCCTGGAGAATTCCATGCACTGCAGAGAGTCGGACAAGATTGTCACTTTCACTTCATACATGTGTATGTATGTATGTGTGAATATATATATAGAGTATCTATGATTATCATAACATATATGATATTTCAAGTAATATAATGATAATATAACAAAATGAGTAGGATTATATTTGACTCTGAGTTACTGAAGTATCATATGTGAGCTATAATTAACTGATGATTATGAACAAAGGAGTGAATTTATCAAAGTTCACAGTTGTTTATCACTTATGATCATGAAATAAAATGCCTGTGCAATAGATCAGGATTAAAGTCAACAAAGAAATAAAAGAGGTTTGAGTATTTAAATATTTGTGTCTGCTTTTCTGTTGGTGACCCCATATGCCCATTATCTCTAAATTGTGTACAGTGGATTTATTTATCACAAACATTTAAGATATGACACAAAGAGGACTTCTGTGTACTGCTATACCAAATAACACTGGATAACAATTCCAAAATACAACTGAATGCTGTGTCTTCATTCTTCCTGCTGCCTTATAAGACGCAACCCTAGGGGAGAAGCTTCCCCTTTGTGATTTTTCTGTAACTATTCTACTGCATTAAATTCCAGTCTTTCCCCTAGTGCTTTTCTTCTGGCACCTCATTTTTAAATCAAAGATTTCATTGATGAATTTTTAAAAGCACAATTCATAATTACAAATGATTTCAACTACAAAAGTGAAGAGTCTTTTGTGACAAAGAGAACCAGAAATGAAAAGCTGGTACAAAAAGCCCTTCATGTGTTGCATTTCCATAACGTGCAGGATAATAGGGATTCTATTCACTTCAATACAAATCAGAGAGGAAATCCTGTTTTGTGAGGGAAAGAAAAAAGTCTAAAAATGAAAATGCGAGATAAATTCTTGCTAAGAATAATACTCTTGGGAGGTAGTATTGTACATCAGAAAGATCTCAGACTCAGTATTAGAAAACAGGATTCTAACCCCAGCTTTGTGAGTTAGGGCTGGTTACTTTCATGGACTGACGCAGCTCACCTGTAAAATAAGAGGTGTCATCTGCCAGTCTGTGAGTCAGGTTAAGGTGTGAGAGTCTATGAAATTTATCATGGTGTGTGTGTGTGTGTCTGTGAGTATTTTCTGCATTTAACGTATAGATATATAGATGAGTGAGTTAAAGTCACTTAGTCATGTCCGATTCTTTGCAACCCCATGAACTATACAGTCCACGGAATTCTCCAGGCCAGAATACTGGAGGGGGTAGCCTTTCCAGAGGATCTTCCCAACCAGGAATCGAACCGGGGTCCCCTGTGTTACAGACAGATTCTTTACTAACTGAGCTATCAGGGAAGCCCAGATACAGAAATATGTCATTCAAACTTCACCATCAACTCCAGGCAAATTTTCAGTTTTCTCCACTTTGCTTAAATGCTTATCTTTCTAACAATATGTTAAGTTCAAAATCATGTCATGCATTGGGGCCTATTAAATGATGAAAGTCTGATTAGTTTTTAAGCCTAAATATCATTAGGTAGATTTAATACTATATTGTTTAAACATTTCACCTAATACATAATTAAGTTAGTACACTAGCAAAGCCACCAGGAAAATATCTGCCCTTTGAATAATCTTCACTAGATCTCAAATATGTGCCGGAAAACAGCATCATTACTATCTTAGACAACAATGAGCCGACATATTTCACGTGACAGCAACAGAAAATCCGCAATATTCACTAATGTCCACTTGGGTATCTATTTGAGATGAATGACAAATGCAGGATGATGCATTTATTACTGCTAGTGACCATTATTAGAGTAAAATTAATGAGTCCTAATACTACTAGAATATAATAGGTCACCCACTTAAACCTGAGTCCTAAGCATAGATCCTTCAGAAGTATCTGAAGCTTCATCTTAAGGTAAATATTACTTCCAAAAATGAACACATACAATATATTTAAATAATCAGAAGCTGGAAATCTGTTTTCAACAGAAAACATGGAACAGAGTGACAATTCTATTTTACGCTGCAACGATCAAGATCCAATAGAACAAGATTATAACTTACACAGAGACCCTGACTGAAGCTACTGATCTGAATCATGTAAGGCAATTTTCCAAAACCTTCTAATTACTTGTATATTTTTGTCTAGGCTGGGGCTCCGTTGCTGCTCCGTCTTCTCTCTAGTCACGGCGAACGAGCGGAGCAGTGTGCGAGCTTCTCATCGCAGTGGCTTCCTTCTTGCAGAAGACGGGCTCCAGGACGCACGGGGCTCAGTACTCGCAGCCCGTGGGGTCTGCAGTTGGTCTCCCAGGCTCCGCAGCTGTGGCATGCAGGCTTGGTTGCTCCGTGGCATGCTCAACCCCTCACCCAGGAACTCCCTGGACCAGAGATGGAACCCATGTTTCCTACATGGGCAGGCAGATTCTTTACCCCTGAGCCACCAGGTAAGTCTCATCCATCTCATAAAATTTTAAACATAAGACTTCATCTAGAAACAAACCTAGCATGTTTACCTAAATAACAGACGGTGGCCCCATTTGGAGGCCAGTACTATGTATGTGTGTGTGTACAGTGAAGCCACACACGGTGGTGTGTATGTGGCCACGGGTACATGCCATGTGCTCCCTGCCACAATATATCCGCCATCTCTCCGCTATCAACACAGCATATAACTCTCCGCAAAGAAGATGGCAGCTAAGCTATTGTAGACCATGACATATTGTATCAGCTCAGATTTCAGTATTTAAAATTGTTCCCTGGAATTAATTCACTAAATAACCCAGGCAGTCAAAGCACAGATCCATTAGGCTTGGTAGAACACATCCTTTAAATGTTAGTGCCATACAATGAATATTTGATAAGTACACCATTAATAAACCTTGGTGTGACATACTTGATAACATGGATACGTAATGACAATTCCAAATGATGTAGCACATGGCATCTACCCGTCCCTCAATCATCATGATGCAGGTTCCCCTGCACCATGCGATGGGTACAACTGGAAAGGCAAAGTCTGATCTTCATTAGTGACTATCCATAAAAGGTGTTCGTTACAAGATAAATGATTATGGCCTGGCTTTATTAATTAAGCATGCATTTCTGAAGACCAGGGTAATTGAAGAAAATGGCCAGCAGCTTTTAAACTACATAGAAATTTTAATGTCTCAGAAACAGATTGCACCTTTACTTTATGCTTTTAACCCCCTATTATTTTGAGAATGTAGAGCAACTGAATTTAAAGTGTTGGTAATTACTGACTAAACTTCACATACAAGAATATTTCCCTCCAACCTCTCATTTTCTGATTGTCATAAAAAAAAAACTGATTTTTCTTTTCCCTCTCATCCAACCAACTCACATTCAGCTTGAAGGGACTTCCCTGGTGGTTCAGTGGTTAAGAATCCACCTTCCAATGCAGGAGACACAGGTTCAATCCCTGTCAAGAATTAAGATATCACACACCTTGGGGGCAGCTAAGCTGGCGAGTCACAACCACTGAGCCCAAGAGCTGAAACTAAAGAGATACACGCACACCTCAAAGAAAGACCCCATGTCCCTCAACTAAGACCCAGCACAGCCCTCCCTGCCCACCCCTCCTCCCCAAAAAACCCCCAAAACTTCAGCTTGAACTTATTCCCAACTTTGAGAGCACATAACCCTAAAACATGGACAGATCAACTAAGGAGAAAGTGAAACCCAGTCGTGTCTGACTCTTTGCGAACCCATGAACTATACAGTCCATGGAATTCTCCAGGCCAGAATACTAGAGTGGGTAGCTTTTCCCTTTGCCAGGGGATTTTCCCAACCCAGAGACTGAACTCAGGTCTCCCACATCACAGGCAGATTCTTAACCAACTGAGCCACAAGGAGAGTAAAGTGAAGTTGCTCAGGCATGCCCAGCTCTTTGCGACCCCATGGACAGTGGCCTGGACCAAGCTCCTCCATCCATGGGATTTTCCAGGCAAGAGTACTGGAGTGGGTTGCCATTTCCTTCTCCAGAGAATCTTTCCGACCCAGGGATCGAACCCAGGTCTCCCCCACTGTAGCCAGACGCTTTACCATCTGAGCCACCAGGGAAGTCCTCAACTAAGGAAGCAATGGTATTCATAGGCATGAAGTAATTTGTCCCATCCTGAAAGAGAAGAAATGGCTGCAGAACAAGTGAGTAGCATCCCTTATTCTCCTGTTATGATCACTAGTGGTAAATAAACTAATCATCCATGTTCAACCATTCCAAGTCCTTCTTGACTTTGGATTTAAGAAAGATGCTTGAAACATGACACATCCACATAGCAGTTCCCTTTCTAGTTCAGTTACAGAGGGAAAACATCTTCTTAGAATATCAGCTGCAAAGCTTAGAAAAACACAATATAGAAGGAATCTCAGAAATTTTTTCTTACTCCAACTTTTTCACAGATACAGTATTTTAGAGCTGAAGAACTTTTAAAGCAACATTAGTAAATTTTTTCATGGTTTATGAAAAAATTATTTTCTAAATAGTTTGATACATTGGAGCCCATAAAAGCAAAACATAAAGTTCACTCTGAAGAAAACATAGGTCTTAGTGGCAATGGCACCCCACTCCAGCACCCTTGCCTGGAAAATCCCATGGACGAAGGAGCCTGGTGGGCCGCAGTCCATGGGGTCGCTAGGAGTCAGACACGACTGAGCGACTTCACTTTCACTTTTCACTTTCATGCATTGGAGAAGGATATGGCAACCCACTCCAGTGTTCTTGCCTGGAGAATCCCAGGGTTGGGGGAGCCTCCAGGGCTGCCGTCTGTGGGGTCGCACAGAGCCGGACACGACTGAAGCGACTTAGCAGCAACAGTAGCAGCAGTGTTCACAAAGTCATCTCAGGACAACTTTATTAAGTAAAGCAAAAATGCATATGTATTATATGACCCAAGATTCTCTGGAGGATAAAATGTCTTCCCACTCCAGTATTCTTGCCTTAAAAATCCCATCGACAGAGGAGCCTGGCAGGCTACCGTCCACAGAGTCGTAGAGTTGGATACAACTGAGCGACTAAGCTCGCGTTCACTCTATGACCCACAATGAGGTGCCTAAGATTAATTTTATAATATCAGAGAATAATCTGCAATGAGTCAAATTTTTCTCTCTCATTCTGCTATATACTCTTTTTATTTTGAGGTCACTAGCAGAAATAATTACATTGTTAAATTAATTCCATTCCTATTGACCATGGTCCTTATACAGTTCATCAACTTACTGTATTAACATCAAAGAGGAAGCTTGACCCTCACCTTGTCTGAAATATGCTTATTTGTTATGTTATTGCTTACATTTATTGGTAATTACTTTGATCCTTTATGAGAATGCTACTGACTCTTCAGTGTGCCTTTCAACTGAAGCATTAACAAACATTTAGCTATAAAGGTTAATTTCATTTCCAGCATTTTTAAGGACCCGGACACTAAGGCTGACAATAATATTTCCAATAGCCATGAACTTAAAAAGCATTTCCATAGTTTATTGTCTGTATTCCCATTGTAACAGCAAGGGTTGCTGGCATTAGTCAGAGAACCATACAAGTCCTACAAGAACTAAAAATACCCCTAGACTATTCAAATGATTCATTTTGCATTAGCACTATTGTTTCCAAGTATGTTTCATCCTATTTTATTCATCCAGTTTCTTCTTGTTGTAGCTCACCATTAAACTCTTTATTGTGAATTTAATATATAGAGTTAAAACTCCTTTATTAAGTCCTACTATGATTTTTATGCTCGTTTTGTTGGATTATTAACACAGATTCAGAGATAATTCTAAATGAATTTCTTTTTTGTTTTACTTTTCAAATGCAAGGACTTATAACTTTCAACTTATTCTTTCCTTCACATTTCAACTGAGCTCTCTTTGCCAATTCCCCTTCATTCACTTCATCTATTATTTTCTTCCCTGCTCATTCAAAGGCCATGGATAACTCTCTTTGGAGACATTGGGTCTTTACTCAAAACCACTGGCCAGTGGGCTTTAATTACCTGTTACCACAAGCTGTTGGTGTTTTTATTTGCTCAGTCACATCCGACTCTTTTGTGACCCCATGGACTTTAGCCCACTGGGCTTCTCCATCCATGGGATTTCCCAGGGAAGAATACTGGAGTGGGTTGCCATTTCTTCCTCCAGGGGATCTTCCCAATCCATGTCTCTTTCATTGTCAGGTGGATTCTTTACCGCTGCGCCATCTGGGAAACCCAGTGATAGCTGCTCAGTCATGCCTGACTCTTTGCAGCCCCATGGACTGTAGCCTGCCAGGCTCCTCTGTCCATGGAATTCTCCAGGCAAGAATACTAGAGTGAGTTGCCATTTCCTTCTCCAGGGGCAAACCCAGACCCTGGCACAAATTAAGACTTCTACTGGAACAGGTAAGAATGGCTAAATTTGAAATCCTAACTTCCAAACTTAATAATTCTGTGATCCTAGAAAACATAACCTCTGTGGGTCAAAGTTTCTTCAACTGCTAAATGGGGGTTTTTTATTCCTAAGATTTGTTGTGAGGATTAAGATTAGCAAGTACATTTGAGATGTTTTGAGCATAGCACGTGGGCTAACACCGCATGAATATCAGCCAATACGAGTCCCTAAGAACTGACAAAACTATAGCATCCTCCGTCTTCACCCTCTCTTCCATGTAAAGGTCAAAACCAACATTTTGATCTCTCCATATGGTGACTTCAGGAGATTTTAGTTTAAATAATATCAAAAATAACAAAATTATTTTAAAGTTAACTTTTAATTTTCCTGGCCCAGCTTTGGCGGTGCTCTGAGCCAGAACATTCTGAGCATGTCGAGTGTAATAACTATGTGTTGCAAATACACAACAGGAGATCTGTGCCTCAGTGTGCAATACTGCTAGTATAATTTTTTGGATGCGTATGACATGAATCAGAGTTCTGAGCACTTTATTAGGATATTTTTTTGAAAATTCTAATACTGCCGGAACCAGTAGCTCACATTCACCCATTCCTGAAACAGGGACCCCCCTCCACAGGTGTAAATGCATCTTCCCTGGTTTAGATGAATCTTGGTAAGAAATTAGGAACAGAAAGGAAATGGTAAGGACAATGGCCAATCGCATCCACCTGTTAGCATGAAAGAGGATTCTGGCAGCATACTTATGATTAAATAAGACAGGGCTAGAATAATGTAGAAATTGCTTTCAAATATTTAAGGGAAAAAGATCAGTAATAGGATAAAAAACACAATGTATATTAAAGTTATTAATACAACTTGCATGAAGTATACAGAGTAGGGTTTTATTTATGCAATATTAATGGGATGTCGGCTATGGTTTTTCCAGTGGTCATGTATGGACGTGAGAGTTGGTCTGTGAAGAAAGCTGAGAGTTGAACTGTGGTGTTGGAGAAGACTCTTGAGAGTCCCTTGGACTGCAAGGAGATCCAACCAATCCATTCTAAGGGAGATCAGCCCTGGGTGTTCTTTGGAAGGAATGATGCTAAAGCTGAAACTCCAGTACTTTGGCCACCTCATGTGAAGAGTTGACTCATTGGAAAAGACTCTGATGCTGGGAGTGATTGGGGGCAGGAGGAAAAGGGGATGACAGAGGATGAGATGGCTGGATGGCATTACCGACTCAATGGATGTGAGTTCCAGTGAACTCTGGGAGTTGGTGATGGACAGGGAGGCCTGGCGTGCTACAATTCACGGGGTCGCAAAGAGTCAGACATGACTGAGTGACTGAACTGAATTGAACTGAACTGAATGGGATGTATTTCCAGCTAAAGCAAATTTTCCAAATTAGTGAACCTCACTGTGCTAAATTTCAAAATTTTGGGACACTGATCTATTTTTGGACCTGTTCAGGTATTCACCATACCTTTAACGGAGTCCATGTGAAGCCAGCTTGTGTGCAGTTTCTGCTTAGTGGATTACTAGAATTAGGCCAGATAACCAAATCCACTTACTCCTCCTAAACACAAATTGGAGTATGAACAGGCAGTTGATTTCAGAGCAGGCAAATCACAGAGTAATCAGCAAACCATAACACAGTCGGTGTGAAAAGATTAACTGGAAAAATTGTCTTCTCCTTCTTGAAATTTCATTAGAAAAGCCCTGAGAGAATAAGAAGCAGAAATTCGAACAGAAAGGACTCCTTGAGACGACAGTCTAAAGGGGGTAATGACAGACCCAAATGATGATGGATCACGATCAGAAAGAAACAGGGTTAAGGAACCAGCAGCCTAAACTGTCCACTTTGGCCAGGCACAGCAACAATTACCCACAGGAGTTACCTCCCAACAGGATTTTCCGATAAGGAACGTGGTGTGGTCACTGAAAACTAACCGGGAAAACTCTGGAGAGGCCAAAAAGGAGAGAGGAGACACCAGCCCATAGTAAGTCCTGCCAACCTCCCAGAAACACTCGCAATGGAGTCCATCTTGGCTGCAGATGTGTGTGCTACCGGAAATGACCTTGGGTCAGACCAAATACAGGAAAGAAGCAAGGGGACTGGCCAGAGGCAACCTGGAACGCTAACCCCGTTACCGTAAAGCCTGAGATACAGCAGGGCAGTACCGGCTGTTCTCCGCCCAGATGCCCCTTCGCAGTAAAATCTTTTGCTTTGTCAACACATGTGTCTGCTCAGACATTTCATCTCCAAGTGCTAGACAAAAGCCCAGTCTTGAACCCTGGAAGAGATCCTCTTTCTGCAACAACTTTATATTTTTAAAAGATAACAAGGAATAACGAGAGTCAGTGGCTGGCCCACAGGCTGACTCAAGTGACTCCAACAGATGCCCTGATCACTTTTACTTTTTTACTTGCAATATCTAATCCCCAGGTGACCACACACATCGCAACATGGCACACCACACACACACATGTGTGAGCGCACACACACGCACACACACACTTTTCTCTCAGTATGTACTTAGGAATACTCTCTATTATTTGTGACCAAAAGAATCCAAGTAAAACACCAGTATTACCGAAATGGATTATAAACTATGTCCTCTATCAAACAGAGCACAGTAAACCTACTTTAACCTTTTCTTGATGGCTCAGGGCCATCATTACTGACAACTGCCAGAGGCTGTAACACACAGATCCTTTCTGGGCATGCAAGGCTCTTTATCTCTTCCCCAAATGGCCTCCGAAATGATGCTTTTTGAATTCCTAGCCTTCTAACACAAAAGTGTGTTTCAATCTCTTACATTACCATAAATCTGCTTGCCTCTAACTGCTTTCTTCCTAACTTTCTGCTTCTGATCTTTTGGATGCTGGAAAATAAGATAAACAAGTTTGATGGATTTCTGGGTAAAATAAGAATATGGCTGATATACCCTAGGTTATCTCCTCAAAATATGATGCCTAGATACAGTAGACTCATGATGAACAGGAAGCAGGAAGGCAAGAGGAGATATGCTTTGGTCTGGCACTGTTCTTAGCAACTGCTCACCAATTCCCTTAGTCACAGATACTTGATTCCTGCCTCACCACATTCCTGCAGCAAAGTTCTAACACTTTTTCAATAGTAGACACTGCCACTCAAATCTTTAATAACCAAGGAAAACATGTTACCATCCTTGTATTTTATTTACTTAAAAATTGATTTCAAAAGCAAAATAAACATAGTCAACTCACATTTCTAAAAGGCAATTGGATAACCAAGTAATTTGCTTGAACTATTAAAATAAATTTTTGGCTTCCTGTTGATCCTTTTCAAATTTAACCTGCTCTGCCTTCATGAGCATGGGCTGTTCTTAATCTGCTGCTGCTGCTGCTGCTGCTGTTGCTGCTAAGTCGCTTCGGTCGTGTCTGACTCTGTGCGACCCCACAGACGGCAGCCCACCAGGCTCCTCTGTCCCTGGGACTCTCCAGGCAAGAACACTGGAGTGGGCTGCCATTTCCTTCTCCAAGGCATGAAAGTGAAAAGTGAGAGTGAAGTCGCTCAGTCGTGTCCGACTCTTAGAGATCCCATGGACCGCAGCCTACCAGGCTCCTCCGTCCATGGGATTTTCCAGGCAAGAGTACTGGAGTGGGGTGCCATTGCCTTCTCCGTCTTAATTTTCTAGATGACTATAATAGCAGGACACTTCTCAAATGGTGAAATTGTATTAGAAGATTCACTCTTTTACAGTACATATTTATTACATACCTATTAAGTTCCAAAAATAAGAAAGGCTCAGAGGATGTATTGGTGAACAAAACAGAAATGATACACATCCCTGGGAGGCTTACTTTATATTCAGAACGTTGCAGGCAGCCACGGAGTAGTTTGGACAGTTTAGTAAAGCATGCATGGGCAGATCCAGTAGACTCTGTCTGCCTCAGGTGACATTTCCCCAGAGTCTAAGTTCAAACCGAAACACTTTTGAGAATCAAAGTGGCATTGTGAATAGTTAACAGGGTCATTAGGTTTAAGTCTGGGCCTTCCAGGGAAAACCAGGTAGACGGTCACCTCGATTACAGGTCAACATCTGGTGTGAGCAGCTCTTTGCAGGAAACCACCCTCAGCAGGAAGCCACTTTTCTTATCATTTTAGCAAAGCTATGTTTTAACTAACTTTTAAACCAGGTACCCCCACACTCCATTCATCTCCAGCCTAAGTACAACTTTCAGATCGAATAGAAGTTCCCTTCTTCTCTACTATTTGTGAGTAATGATTTTGTAAGTGGCCACAGAGGAATCCTCCATTCATTCAATAAGATGAGCACATAGTACATGCTCAATAAGCTTTTACTGAATAAGTTAAAAGAGTATGATTACCAAGGACTGTAACTACATTATAATAAAAATAGCCATTATTCTTGACCAGCCTTTCAGTCTCTCTGCCATTCATACTAGCAAGTTTAATCACATCTTGGTTACTCCCTATCTGTCATACTATGAAAATGATGAAATAACATGGCTGTTGGCCAACCCTCTTGAGCTAGCACTTAGGAAAATTACATGGACTGAAGGCAGCTCTATTCTACCCAAGTCTCTGTTTGACACAAGCTTGTTTCTGAAACTGTTCTGCCTTCCATATTTTCTTTCTCCAGCTGAATAGTAATTCTTTATGTTAAGTCATGTTACTTTAATATGTTAGATTTATCAGAGTAAGGTCCCAAATAATGCTATAGTGGAATAAAAAGCTCATTCCTGGTTTTTTTTCCTTAAAGCTTCAGCAATCTTAGTATTATCTTTTCATTGCTATTTCCCTTCCCTCCAAACCAGGAGCAAATGCTAGAGAGTTATCACTCCTACCTGGGATTTTTAACTATAATTCAAAATTTATTTATATGAAATCATTAAGGAAACATTGCTCTAGAAACCCTTAAGTTAGCATCCATGAAAGTTTCCATAACTTCCTAAATCTGTATATATAATCTCACTTACAATTATGTATTCTTTTTTCTAGAATAGTTTCCACAGATTTGTCTAATTTGCAAATGGCTTTGAGATGACGGCTACCAATCCAACGAAAGAGACAAACAAAAAAACAAGCTGTGATACATATAGACAATGGAATATTACTCAGCCATAAAAAGGAATGTGTTTGAGCCAGTCCTTCCCCAGTAGCTTAGATAGTAAAGAATCTGTCTGTAATGCAAGAGATCCAGGTTCAGTCCCTGAGTCAGGAAGATCCCCTGGAGAAAGGAGTGGCTACCACTTCAATAATCTTGCCTGGAGAATTCCATGAACAGAGGACCCTGGTGGGCTATATAGTCCATGGGGTTGCAAAAATCAGACACAACTGAGCAACTACTGCTTTCGTACTTTAATGAGGTGGATGAACTTACAAGTTAAGTCAGCGAGAGTGAGGTTAAGTCAGAAAGAGAAAAATAATTATCATATACTAATGCATATATATTGGCCACCTCATGCGAAGAGTTGACTCATGGGAAAAGACTCTGATGCTGGGAGGGATTGGGGGTAGGAAGAGAAGGGGACGACAGAGGATGAGAGGGCTGGATGGCATCACTGACTCGATGGACGTGGGTCTGAGTGAACTCCAGGAGTTGGTGATGGACAGGGAGCCCTGGCGTGCTGCAATTCATGGGGTTGCAAAGAGTCGGACACGACTGAGCGACTGAACTGAACTGAATGCACATATATAGAATCTAGAAAGACAGTCTTGATGAACCTATTTGTAGAGCATCAGTGTAGACACGGTCATTGAGAAGAGACTTATGAACATGGCTTGGGGTAGGGTGGAGAAGGAAAGGGTAAGAGGTATGGAGAGAGTAACAGGGAAACATACATTATCATATGTAAAATAGGTATCCAATGGGAATTTGCTGTCTGACTCAGGGAACTCTAACCAGGGCTCATTAAAACTCCAGAGAGGTGAGATGGGAATATCCAAGAAGGGAATATGGGTAAACCAAGGCTGATTCATGTTGATGTGTGGTAGAAACAAAGGCAATGCTGTAAAGCAATTATCTTTCATTTAAAAATAAATAAACTTTAAAAAGAAACTAACAATTTCTCCATTTTACTTCCCATGAAGCCTTTCTTCAAATTCATTTCAGTACATTTGCCAAATTGCAGAGACAATTAGATATATGGACATTAGATAGAATGGCAAATGCCCAAATAATGGCCCACACCATCTAGGAGGACCTGTTCCATTGAGCTGTTGCTGTTGTTGTTCAGCCTCTAAGTCGAGTCTGACTCTTTGTGACCCCGTAGATGGCAGTACCCCAGGCTCTTCTGTCCTCCATGATCTCTGAGAGTTTGCTCAGACTCATGTCCTTTGAGTTGGTGATGCTGTCTAACCATCTCATCCTCTGTCATCCCCTTCTCCTTGGGCTTTCTATCTTTCCCAGTATCGGGGTCTCTTCTAATGAGTCAATTCTTCGCATCAGATGGCCAAAGTATTGGAGCTTCAGCTTCAGCACCAGTTCTTCCAATGACTATTCAGAGTTGATTTCCTTTAGAACTGACTTCTCTAGCAGCACAGTTTGAAAGTATCAGTTTTTCAGCACTCAGCCTTCTTTAGCACTCACCAACTACTCTCACATCCATACAAATCCATACACGTCTACTGGAAAAATCGTAGCTTTAACTATATGGACCATGGTCGGCAAAGTGATGCCTCTACCTTTCAATAGTAAAATACTTTCACTAAGCAGAAACAACATATAAGGATCATGCCTGCTCCTCTGTTCTGCCACCATTCTGATGTGAACACTCTGGATCTCATTTACAACTCTCTAACAAAACATCTCATCTCTAATGAGATGCGGTCTTCTTCCCCCATCCCCATTCACCTACCTATGTCCATCAGCTCTGGGCAGACAAACCTTACAAAACCTTTCTCCCCAAAGTTTTCCAGTTTTCCATGGTTTAGATTTCTCTTGAATGGAATTCAAAATTCTTAGCCAGTCATTAAAAACTATACGCTTTATGATCATTCTACCCTATATAAAAATGCACTCTCTTTCCACCAAACAAAGCATATTCTACTAAAAGTGGCATTGTGAATAGTTAACAGGGTCATTAGGTTTAAGTCTGGGCCTTCCAGGGAAAACCAGGTAGACGGTCACCTCGATTACAGGTCAACATCTGGTGTGAGCAGCTCTTTGCAGGAAACCACCCTCAGCAGGAAGCCACTTTTCTTATCATTTTAGCAAGCTATGTTTTAACTAACTTTTAAACCAGGTACCCCCACACTCCATTCATCTCCAGCCTAAGTACAACTTTCAGATCGAATAGAAGTTCCCTTCTTCTCTACTATTTGTGAGTAATGATTTTGTAAGTGGCCACAGAGGAATCCTCCATTCATTCAATAAGATGAGCACATAGTACATGCTCAATAAGCTTTTACTGAATAAGTTAAAAGAGTATGATTACCAAGGACTGTAACTACATTATAATAAAAATAGCCATTATTCTTGACCAGCCTTTCAGTCTCTCTGCCATTCATACTAGCAAGTTTAATCACATCTTGGTTACTCCCTATCTGTCATACTATGAAAATGATGAAATAACATGGCTGTTGGCCAACCCTCTTGAGCTAGCACTTAGGAAAATTACATGGACTGAAGGCAGCTCTATTCTACCCAAGTCTCTGTTTGACACAAGCTTGTTTCTGAAACTGTTCTGCCTTCCATATTTTCTTTCTCCAGCTGAATAGTAATTCTTTATGTTAAGTCATGTTACTTTAATATGTTAGATTTATCAGAGTAAGGTCCCAAATAATGCTATAGTGGAATAAAAAGCTCATTCCTGGTTTTTTTTCCTTAAAGCTTCAGCAATCTTAGTATTATCTTTTCATTGCTATTTCCCTTCCCTCCAAACCAGGAGCAAATGCTAGAGAGTTATCACTCCTACCTGGGATTTTTAACTATAATTCAAAATTTATTTATATGAAATCATTAAGGAAACATTGCTCTAGAAACCCTTAAGTTAGCATCCATGAAAGTTTCCATAACTTCCTAAATCTGTATATATAATCTCACTTACAATTATGTATTCTTTTTTCTAGAATAGTTTCCACAGATTTGTCTAATTTGCAAATGGCTTTGAGATGACGGCTACCAATCCAACGAAAGAGACAAGCAAAAAAACAAGCTGTGATACATATAGACAATGGAATATTACTCAGCCATAAAAAGGAATGTGTTTGAGCCAGTCCTTCCCCAGTAGCTTAGATAGTAAAGAATCTGTCTGTAATGCAAGAGATCCAGGTTCAGTCCCTGAGTCAGGAAGATCCCCTGGAGAAAGGAGTGGCTACCACTTCAATAATCTTGCCTGGAGAATTCCATGAACAGAGGACCCTGGTGGGCTATATAGTCCATGGGGTTGCAAAAATCAGACACAACTGAGCAACTACTGCTTTCGTACTTTAATGAGGTGGATGAACTTACAAGTTAAGTCAGCGAGAGTGAGGTTAAGTCAGAAAGAGAAAAATAATTATCATATACTAATGCATATATATTGGCCACCTCATGCGAAGAGTTGACTCATGGGAAAAGACTCTGATGCTGGGAGGGATTGGGGGTAGGAAGAGAAGGGGACGACAGAGGATGAGAGGGCTGGATGGCATCACTGACTCGATGGACGTGGGTCTGAGTGAACTCCAGGAGTTGGTGATGGACAGGGAGCCCTGGCGTGCTGCAATTCATGGGGTTGCAAAGAGTCGGACACGACTGAGCGACTGAACTGAACTGAATGCACATATATAGAATCTAGAAAGACAGTCTTGATGAACCTATTTGTAGAGCATCAGTGTAGACACGGTCATTGAGAAGAGACTTATGAACATGGCTTGGGGTAGGGTGGAGAAGGAAAGGGTAAGAGGTATGGAGAGAGTAACAGGGAAACATACATTATCATATGTAAAATAGGTATCCAATGGGAATTTGCTGTCTGACTCAGGGAACTCTAACCAGGGCTCATTAAAACTCCAGAGAGGTGAGATGGGAATATCCAAGAAGGGAATATGGGTAAACCAAGGCTGATTCATGTTGATGTGTGGTAGAAACAAAGGCAATGCTGTAAAGCAATTATCTTTCATTTAAAAATAAATAAACTTTAAAAAGAAACTAACAATTTCTCCATTTTACTTCCCATGAAGCCTTTCTTCAAATTCATTTCAGTACATTTGCCAAATTGCAGAGACAATTAGATATATGGACATTAGATAGAATGGCAAATGCCCAAATAATGGCCCACACCATCTAGGAGGACCTGTTCCATTGAGCTGTTGCTGTTGTTGTTCAGCCTCTAAGTCGAGTCTGACTCTTTGTGACCCCGTAGATGGCAGTACCCCAGGCTCTTCTGTCCTCCATGATCTCTGAGAGTTTGCTCAAACTCATGTCCTTTGAGTTGGTGATGCTGTCTAACCATCTCATCCTCTGTCATCCCCTTCTCCTTGGGCTTTCTATCTTTCCCAGTATCGGGGTCTCTTCTAATGAGTCAATTCTTCACATCAGATGGCCAAAGTATTGGAGCTTCAGCTTCAGCACCAGTTCTTCCAATGACTATTCAGAGTTGATTTCCTTTAGAACTGACTTCTCTAGCAGCACAGTTTGAAAGTATCAGTTTTTCAGCACTCAGCCTTCTTTAGCACTCACCAACTACTCTCACATCCATACAAATCCATACACGTCTACTGGAAAAATCGTAGCTTTAACTATATGGACCATGGTCGGCAAAGTGATGCCTCTACCTTTCAATAGTAAAATACTTTCACTAAGCAGAAACAACATATAAGGATCATGCCTGCTCCTCTGTTCTGCCACCATTCTGATGTGAACACTCTGGATCTCATTTACAACTCTCTAACAAAACATCTCATCTCTAATGAGATGCGGTCTTCTTCCCCCACCCCATTCACCTACCTATGTCCATCAGCTCTGGGCAGACAAACCTTACAAAACCTTTCTCCCCAAAGTTTTCCAGTTTTCCATGGTTTAGATTTCTCTTGAATGGAATTCAAAATTCTTAGCCAGTCATTAAAAACTATACGCTTTATGATCATTCTACCCTATATAAAAATGCACTCTCTTTCCACCAAACAAAGCATATTCTACTTTCAAGTTTGGTTGAACTTATCAGTCCCCAGCCTCCAATGGCCTCCATTCTGGTCAAGCTGAGCCAGCCCAGCCTTATGGGTCCAGATGGACTGCTCCCTCCTCTGTGAAGCCCACTCCAGCCACCTGGCATACACTGCTGTCCTGTGCCTCTCAACCCACACAGTAACTATTTCCCATCGCAGAATCACTGACACTTAATCCATGCTACCTTGCATTTGCGTGTGTATCCAGCCACGCCTGTAGCCTGCCAAGCTCATGGACTGTAGATACAAGCTATCTGCCAAGCTATAAGCTACATGGACCCATGGACTGTAGCCTGCCAAGCTCCTTTGTCCACAGGATTTTCCAGGCAAGAATACTGGAATGGGTTGCCATTTCCTACTCAGGGGATCTTCCCAACTCAGGTTTTGAAACAGTGTCTCTTGCATCTCCTACACTGGCAGGCAGATTTGTTACCACTAGCTCCACCTGGGAAGCCTCTGTATTGATATACAGGTTTCTAACTTTATGCCTAGATCTCTTGAAGGCAAAAGCGATCTTATACTGCTTGGTTATACTCACCACCTTTAGCACTGGCATTGTGTGGATGATGTTGTTTTATGATAGTATCAAAGGGTTAGAAGAGTAAGAGCATTATGTTCCAAGATGGAGGTGAACTTTATTATAAAGGAGTCACTTTTGCTTCTTCTGAAATCCCGAGGCACAGTCAAGCATCCTTTGTGTATCTCCTTTTAGATACTAGACCATCAGGAGTCCTGGATAAGTATCTCAAAGGCTTCTCAGAATCTCAGTTCCCAAGCAAAGCATCATCAGTTTGCCTTGAGTCTCTTCTGTCCTTTCACTTCACTGAAACATTCCCCATTCACATATTCAAAAACCATTCTCATATTAGAGAAACTGAACATCTGAACTCATTATTACCTTAAGGAGAGAATATACACACAGACGCAAAAGAAGAGAATTAACAGATAAACAACATTTAACATTTGCATTTGAAGAGCATACAATATATGTGAATATATAAAGTGGGTGTATTTTCAAAGAATTACGCAGTTTCTTAAATTTCGTTACAGTGTTTTTCTCAGTATATGTGTCTGCATAATAATGCTACAAAAATAGGTAAGTACAGCTGTAGGATTCTTTATGGATAATCTTCTTGGAAAATCGAGTATCACTAACAATATCTCTGCTGCTCCCAAACCTACATTTTAAATCAGAGGCTGATGTAACCACTGCATTCATTGAAAATGGTTATTATTATTCGTTGCTGTTGTTATTCTTATGTGGATGGAGGGGCTGCTACTTGTTTGTTACCAAGAACCATAAATTCCCTTGAACGAAGTATTATTTGAGGGCTGAACTTGAGTTATCAGCTCGCTTTTTGGTTTTTGTTTATTTTCTTGTTCTCATTCCCCCCAGCCCTAATAATATCTTGATTATGATTATGCAACAGCTCTGACACTTATCTCTGCCTTGCATGTCCCTCCCCAAGTAAATTCATTTACTGTTAGAAAAAAAAAAAGAGAGAGAGAGAGACAGAAAAATATCGTGTCCCTAAAATATCCACAGACCTCACAGAGCACATTATTTTCAAATTATGCAGTGATCCACTGTGAGTTCACAATTGTTGGATTATCGACTAGAGAAATTATGTTTGCTCTTAACCATACTTAACATTCAGACATTTTAAAACATAGATGGTCAAGAGCTCTCTCTCAGATCATGCTGGCACAGAGTCGAGTTCTCTAACTGAAGGGTTTCGATGGCTTTGTGAGATGATTACTCAGAAAACACTTCGGAGAAGGAAAATATTACATTTCCAAACAACACAACAAGTGACTGAGTTGAACACTACACTAAGCCAGCACAGGAGAAAAAACACCTTTCGATTTTTCCCTGCCAGTATGAACAAAGTCAGTTATTCCACGTTCAAATGCAAAATCAAGTGCCAAGCGTGTTGGATTTGGGTTCCGGGGGAAATAAAAGAGAGAGAGAGAGAGAGAGAGAGAGAGAAAGACTCCTGTTTGCTTTTCTCTTGATCTTCTAGCTCAGTGCTTGTTAAATCAGCTGAGAAATACTATTGGTCAGGTTTGGTAGGCATTTATTGGCTTTGCTATTGTTTGTTTTTAGCATTAAAATGTGTTACGCTACAAAAAAATAATCCAGTTGATTCTAAGCTTCCTGGTTTAAAAGTCTGCCAATGACTGAGCTATTTCTAGGAAGATTAGTTTTTGTTTTTTGTTTTTCTTTATTTATAATAATGATGTTTAGATCATCAAAGTCATATTTTAGTTTAGTTTGGAAAACATGCTGGAGGGAATTAGGAAAATATCTCATTTTAGTGGTGAATTCCTCACACCAGTGACTGGATACGCGGTGGACCAGTGGCCCTCTCAGACCTGGAGCAGGAAGCCTCACTCCGCAGGCCCCTCTAGGCTGAGGTCAGAAACTCCACTCCGGAGCGCCCTCCTGGGCCACAGATACTCTGCCTCCTCAGCCAGAAGCCTGTGTGTGTCTCCTCATTGCTTTCCTTTTCCTCTCTCTCAGCCAATCAGCAGCCAGAGCCTGTGAATTTCCAGCCGGCAACTCCCTCCCCTCCATCCTTCCAACTTCATCACCTTTGCTGCCCTTGTCAATTACCACCTGGAATAATTCAGGACTTCCTTGGTGGTCCGGTGGCTAAATCTCCTTGCTCCAATCCAAGGGACCTAGGTTCAATCCCAGGCCAGGGAATTCGATCCCATTATCTTTCAATTAAAGCTCACATGCCACAGCAAATGATTCTGCATACTTCAATGAAGATCAAAGATCCCACGTTATAACTACAACCCAATGCAGCCAAATAAATAAATATGAAAAAAAAACCACCCAGGAATATTTCAATACTTATCCCTCCACCACTTGTCTCCCTCCCTCCCAATTCATCTGAGTCATCTGAGTCTCCATTCTGGAATAAGACAGTGATTGCCTTCACCTTCATTATAGTTCTTCAATAGTGTCTCCCATTAGTTACACAATAAAATCTGTACAGACATGAAACCCTCTCATGGACTGTTATCTGCATTTCCAGCCTAGTCTCGCGCATCTTCCTTCTCTCCCATCTCCCAGTCCTCAAGTTATGCCAAATTACTTGAGTTCCTTGATCATGACATGAGTTTTCCTCAATCCCTTTTTTTATATGAATTCTGTTTTTTCTTGCCTTTCAAGTAAACTCTTCTGCCTTCTTTATGACTGCCTAGGAAAATCTTTTCTGAGCAGGGCTATACATGTTTATTTTTTTTGGTGGTCTCACCACACCACAGGTACATCTCTATTATCTCTTTTCAGCTTTCTGCAGTATCTCTTGTGTACTCAGCTCCTCTCATGAGAATATAAGCCCTGGAAAATCTAAGAATCTGAGCTTTTCGTGTAGAAGGGACTGTTGTTACTACTAGTAGAATAGATCCTCAATTAATTTTTTACTGTATACATTAATGATGGCTTGTTAAGGACTGCACATAAAGGCATGAACCTCATGAAAGTAACCAGAAAGGTGATTTAACATTTAGTGTCCCTGATAAACACAGCACCATGACAATGAACACATAATTGTGTACAGTGACTAGCGATATCAGATGAATTTGGATTGTAACTGTTTTGCACCCCTGTGTGCACGCATGCTAAGTCACTTCAGTCGTGTGTGACTCTCTGTGACCCCATGGACTGTAGCCTGTCAGGCTCCTCTGTCCCTGGGATTCTCCAGACATGAATACTGAAGAGGGTTGTCATTTCCTTCTCCAGGGAATCTTCCTGACCCAGGGATCAAACCCACATCTCCTATCTCTCCTGTATTAGCAGGCAGGTTCTTTACCACGAGCGCCACCTGGGAAACACACTTGTGTAGTAGTTTTTGATTATTAGTACCATTAAATTAAGGTATAAAGTCATAATTATTACACTAGAGTTTTGATTTTCCAATTTTTGCTTAATAAAAAGTCAAGGAATCCTGGGCTCTAGTTTCCTCACAACAAGTATCACCTGAAACTGTGTAACAGCTGTTCTCCGTATGTGGGCATGAGCTTCCCAGCCCACCAGCCGCTTTATTCCTGGTTATGGCCTGGCCCCTGCAAGCTCTTCACTTTGGCCTCCATGTAGAACAATGTAAACTGGGGAGCTCTGCACAGTGGGAGTGGGGAAGGTGTGTATGTAGAATAACAGATTTCTGAATCTTTATATCTGCTTTGCAATCAATAAGTTCTGCAGCCTTATTCAAAATTAATACTTTTGGACCGTAGTGTTTTTAATCTCTACAAAATGGGCTGGATCAGTATGTTTCAAAGTTTTAGGGGTGCCACTGAAGAAGGCAGATGAGAGAGTTAAGGAAAGCTGAGAAGGACTCCTACCTTTATCTAAATGAGTACTCTTGATATCTGATTTTTTTAAAAATAGTCTGATGCCATATAATATGTGATTGAAACATGGACTCTAATACTAAATCAGAGTTTAAAAAAACCACTAAATGATGGTATCTAAATACCTTATCAGCTCAAAATTTTATTGTTATCATTAGGATCTTTAATCATGGCCAAGCTACAATAAAAGCTTCATTTCTCATCTGTCTTCATTTAGTTAGCACAAGTGCTCAGCCTATCTTTCACTAATGACCAACAATTATGCCTTGTAATTTTAGCTAGAACATCACTTCTTTGTAATGTTAACTATATCATGAAAACTCCACACAGTCCTAACTGTTCTTGACAGATTAAAAAAAATAGGTTTCTCTTTTTTTAAACAAAAATTATGAGTATGACTCGGAGATATTTCTGTTGAATACAGTTTAGTCATCCAAAAGGGAAAGTGGCATAAAAAAAAATCACATTCCATAACTGTATTACATGCCTTCTCCATCACCTTAAGGACAGTGTAATACCAAGCTCTAATAATGCTCATTTGATTGACTCTGCCCAAACAGCCTTTTATCAGCCACAAGCTACTTCTCCATGATGGATGACTATGGTTTATGGTGCAGATCTCATTTGCAAACGGAGTTTGAAAATTCGCCTCCACTGGCAGAATTCTGATGAAGCCTGTACCATCATTACGGCACACTAAACTCATTAGAGTAAAAATAAGGAAAGAGTGGCTGAGGTTTGCGGATGATTTGCTAACCTTGTTGTGTGAGAATAATACATTTAATTTTCCTTTGTGGGACCTGAACCATCTTGAACTTTTGTTTCCTGTGACTTGCCGGATTCCCTTAAGGTGCTTGGAACACTTTCTTTTGTGCTTTTAAGGTTAAAGAAGGGCACTGATAAAATCCAGCCAAGTTAGAAAATACCTCTATGGTATTCAAATTTCCCAAAATGACTATGTCAAGCAAAAAAAGATGAAAATGCTGGTGTTTAAAAATTCAACAGTAAGCTTATTGAATAGGAGGGAAAACGGCAGAAGACTGTCATGAAGGAATACTTGTGTCTTGGAATTTTTTTTGAATGGTGGTAGGATTTAAAACAATGGACTCCAGATAAAAATTAAAGTCAAAATAAAAGAAGTAAGTGCAGGTCCACAATAACATTTCATAGTCCTGGACGAAAGCACACTCTGACAAGCATGGACAAATGAAACGCAGACACTGTACTCTGCTTCACACGCAAATGGATACAAGTATTTCTCACTTTTAATATCTCAGCCACACACCACATTTTTTTTCATGGGCCTCCTGTTATTCTCCTCCTGATTCACCATCATGCTGTACGGATTGCTGTTTCTTAAAATAAACAGTCTTAGAGAAATGAACATCTCTTATGACTTTCGAGCTCCTCTTGAAGTCGGTGATTTCAAAAAAAAAAAAAATCAGTGATTCCAAAGGCTTCATTTTCATAGGAAATTAACCATAGGAAGATGCTATCGACGATTTTCTTATGTCCACAGCCTCAAGGCCAGCATGAGAAAGATAAAGAATGTGCCCACAGATTCGCCGTTAGGTCCTTATCAAGTGATTCCCAGATGCCTGTACTGATTATCTATGGTTTATGACAACACCGATACATTCAAAGTAGATTTCCATTGTACTATAAAACTATGTGTAACTTTACAGTTTGTGACTTGACACAGAACACCTACAGAAGATGGTTCTCCTTTAGCTTCCCTTTTTCTGTACCCTCAATGAACTTCTGTGAAAGAACCCTGGCATAATTATGGCCCATCCTGATTGGTACAGATCTGTGCATGAATCATCAGAAAATGACTGATTTCCCCATATAGCAATGGTGCTTAAAACTCAGAAAGTGTGAAATGAAAAACTTAATGTTCTCCTAACAGTGCAATTTAGAATAATGTCAATATACCACATGCCATTTTTTCCCAAACTTTACACTTAAAAAATAAAAGCAAATCAAAATGGTACGTCCCCATTGTGTGAGACGTTTAGGATGCAGTTTCCCTCTCTTCCAACTCATCTCTCAATTGTGGTGGGCAATGAGCAAAGGAAGCTGCTCCATTAAATGTCAACCCTATAATTCACACTCAATGGGCAGGCAAACAGGCCTTTTCACAGGCCTGAAATGAATGGATGGAGCAGCACTATAAATATCGAGCTTGCTTATTAAAAACAAAAAGGAAAAAAAATGATAAAAAGAAAGAAAATCCACAAGAGACTCTCCCCTAGCTTCTAAGAACTAGCCTTGTGGAGTCTCACTCTGAAGCAGGTGAGAATAAGAGCTTTCTCTGGAGCGATGTTTAAAGTGAGAGGGTGTATCTAGTCAGAGAGACTTCTCTTGAAGATTCTATCCTTTGTAACTAGCCCTGATGAAAGGCAAGGAGATAGAAGAGGCGTGTGGTTCAAATTGGGGTCTACAGGAAGTCACCTACATACAAACGAGTTCTGAGAGTGTGTTCAAAAGTCCAATCTGTTCCTAGTAAGTCCAACAAAGTCAGCCTCGGTACCCAACTAACACGATCGGCTATACAGTATGGTACTATAATAGTTTTACAATACTTTTCACATAAATAATACATACATAAAAACAAACAAACAAACATTTTCATTCTTACAGTATCTTGAAAAGTACAGTACAACAGCCAGCACCCCAGGGCTGGCACTTCCATTCACATCTCTGAAAGTCTGCAACTTGAAGGTTTGTATTTGGATGGAGGGGACTTCCTGTACTGAGCGCTCTGCTCTCAGCAGACAGCACCAGCCACATGAAGGAGAAAAGGGTGGTACGTATACCTTTTGTCTCACTGTCCTCTTAAATCCATGGTCATGTCTTAATCTCCCTAGTAAACTGCATACTGTCCCTTCTTTCCCAGGAAAACATATAACCCCCAGTCCTTTCTTTATACTTTTTCATTTATTACTCTGTTCATTCATTTATAACTGAAAGACTGTTTATTTAATATGACGTATTTACTGAGAGCTCTGTCAGTTTCTATGCCGGCAGAGATGACAGAAGTTCTCTGTTGACAAATCCTATCCCACGTCATCTCTCTCAGAAATCTGCTATAGAATCTGGATTCATCTGTCTTAAAATTTCCACGGACCTTGTAATCTTAAATGTCAATACCCAAACCCCAACTCCAACTGAGATCCTACAGGGCTTTTTAATGGGAACTGTGTCTCATCCTAGGAATTACTGATGAAGGAACTATGAACACAGAGACATGGCCAGTAATGGCTCATATCCCTCCCTTGAAATAAGGTCATTTTTCACTCTAACATACATTTGAGCTAGAGGAAAGAAAACAGGTGAGACTAGGGGCTAAGTACCATGCTCAAAATTAAACTAATGTGTTCCTAAATTCTGGATGATATCTCTCGTCCCTTTTGAGTTTGATCTTTCTTATTGATATGTACTCTGCATCTCTATTATTTAATCATTGTAATAAAAGCCCACCTACAATCTGTCCCGTGATTAGATTATTAAATGTATTTATCACCGCTCTGCCAAAATAAAAAGAGTGGCATGTTTATGTGTGCTTTCTCTGATGCACACCCTTAACCAAACCTGAAAGAAAATGTATATTAATTTTTTAATCTAATTTTCCTCTCCCATCTGGCTCCCACACTTTGGAGGAGCAATAGGAGCTCAATCAGTAGAAAGAAAATTTATTATTCTTTTTGCTGAAAAAAAGAGGGGGGGGGAATGTTTAGCCACTGTTCACACCTCTTCAATTGATCTTTCCAAGTCTTCCTAGTTTCTGAAGGGAAATGATGGGTCCTCTGAGTTCACTGCTGTTCAGTCAAGACCATGAGCAATTTACCTAAATTTACCTAAACCATAACCCATTTCTTGCATAATACATTTTATGGCATTTTAGCAGTAGACTGTCTGTGAAGCTTAGAGGTGGAACACACGATATGATAATGAAATAGTGGTGCCATTTGGAAATGTGAAGTGCTAAGTAAATACACAGCATGGCTTTATTATTGTTGCCTCATTCTATTTAGGTGTGAAGAATACGCACTTTAATTTCTTCCTCAGTCTACTCAGAGGATTGATTTTTTCAAGAGTTCTTGGTTTATACCAGTGCCCAAATGTAACTTTTAAAAGGCTCCATTTTCACTTTAGTTTAAAGCTTTTGTTTGGAGCAATCAATGTAGAGTGTTGCGAGCCATATGACTAAATCTCGCCGATTTTTCCAAAGGGAAGATAGTCTCTAAGCCAAGGATACGGAGTTAATGTGAAAAATTAATAAACTTCCATTTCATGGTTCCAGGTGGGCCATTAGAATAGCAAACACTCTTAGTAACCCCCAATACCACCTGTTGCAACACCACAGAGAGAAATAGTGCTTTAGGGTTTTCTTGATGAGAACCAAGAGGCCAACAGGAGTAGCACAAATCCATGGTGTCCAGTGTCCTTTCTGCACGTCTCCAGGTGGCACTGGCCGTCCACTACGCCGCACACGTCAAGAACTCAGTGGAGCCGTGGACACTGTGTCTCTGGGGCGGGGAAGTGGGAAAGTGAGCAGACAAATCATAAAGAAACTCCAGCCTCTGGAGTCTGTGTTTTTTCAAGCAGGGAGGGTTAACTGCAGTCACACCAGTGGTGTCTAATCAGTGAGTCACTATCTCTACCTAAAAGCTTTCCTATTTCTACTGGCTCTTAATAATAATATTTGCAAAAAAGAATGAGGAGCAATCTAGTGTGGAATTTGGCATCTATTTATTTACAGCTGAACAAATGAAAATTCAAATAGATGACCTCTTCAACTGAGTGAATTCTCAGAGGGTTGTACTATTTGCTACAATTGAAATGGGAAGGGGAAGAAGAGGTTTTGAATTTAAGCGCTCTTCTTGACTATAGGTGGATGGTCCTTTTGGTTTAAGACAGTCTTGGACCCAGTGGTCCAAACTGTCCTAAGAAATAATTGGGATAGCAGAAAATAAAACACATAAACTAATCTCCTGTGAGATGGCAATCAAAACAGGATTTGAAAATAGAGCTCATGGATTAATTTTCTTCCCTCTTCTCATGAAGATAAAACTCTAGTTAGAGCTAGGGAATAAAAGCCCTATGCAATCCTTTGTGCAGAGGAAGTGTCCCTATCTTTACCCTTCCAGGGGCTCATTTTCAAACTGTTGCTGTCTCTGCTATGTGGCAGTCCCGCAACCTTTTCCCTATTTCTGGCTCCATCTGTTCCAGCCTATTTCCAGCTGCTACTCTGAGGAAAGGCCATGGTAACCGTCACCTTAGCACATAATTCACCTTGCTGGGGCCGTCTCTGGACTGCCGGTCTGCCGAGCAGCCCTGAGTGTTCTCTGTCATGTGGCTATAAACTAGCCCGGCCCATCCGTCTTGTGGGGGTTGACAGGGGTCCCGTCTCTATACGCCTCCACTCAGCTGAGCCTTTAAGGGCCTTATCTCCCATTAACATTTCTTTCCCATTTGACAATTTGACATCTCAAAGGGACAAGAACCTTTACCTTCCTAATATTTAAAACTGTGCTCGAAAGAAAAATAAGTCATGTTGACTGCATCATCAATACCTATCCAGTCACGGTACCTAGTGAAAATGTGTTCTTTGTAGAGGAAGAATTCAATTCCCAGGGACAGTAGGCAAATGTCGTCATCATTCGGCATCAGCTTTTCCATCTGTAAAATGGGAAGCTAAATAACCACCTCAGAAGATTATTCTGAAGATGAACCACAGTAACAGAAAGAACAGAGCATCTCACACTTGAACGTGCATGGAGAGAAACTGGGAATCTCGCTGCAATGGAGAGTAGATTGGAGGAGGTCCTTAGACAGCACCTGTAACAAGCTCGCTGGCGAAGCTGATGCCGTGAGCCATGGGCAACACATTCAGGAGCAAGAATGGAGTGCTCCGTGCAGAAGTCCTGTCGTACCCTGGCACTTCAGCTCACCAAAAGTCTAGAAGGACTCATCTGACACCATGCTCACTTCTCAGGTTGTATTAGAATGCACATTACAAGAACTACTGCTTTAAGTTAATAAACGTGGGAATGGGCTCTGCAGAAGACTATAAAAATATTCACAAAGGGGCTTTTCTGCTGGTCCTGTGGTTGAGATTCCGCCTTCCAATGCAGGAGGTATGCATTCAATCCCTGATCAGGGAGTTAAGATCCCACCAGCCTCAGGGCCAAAAAGCAAAACATAAAGCAGAAGCAATATTGTAACAAATTCCAAAAAGACTTGAAGAATAGTCCACATCAAAACAAACAAACAAACAAGTTCACACATAAGACTTGTGATTTCCACCAAGCCTTCCTCCTCCCTTTGGCCCAGCTTTGTGACATTCCTGCACAGGCATTAGGAAAACTGTCACGGCATTTTCTCCCCGGGAGTGTGTAGGGAAGAATCAGAATGGATGTGTTAGAAAGAAGATCTGAGTGGGTGGCATGATCCATGTGTGATGGACACACCAGAGTTTCAGAAAGAACTGTGGGCTGAAGAGGAAGAGAAAGGAAACTGACAAAATCCTCTTGGGGAGGATGGTTGCCAAGGGTCATTCTAGCTTTGCTAAGGCCTCCCTGGTTCTTCTGTGAGTCTTTTACTGGAGGCAGAAATTTCCTGAGAACTCCCCTTGGGCGACAGCTCCCTCACTCCCACACAGAGGCTGCTGCAGGGAGGAGGCGGGAGAGTGATCGCCTGGAGTCTGTAATGGAGCCTCCTGCCCCACCATAGGAGCAAGAGTGATGCTCCTCTTAGCAAACATGCCCACTGAGGCCAGGAGAGATCGAACCGCGGACATGCAAGCATCCATCTCTGAGGCTGGCAGCCGAGCCAGTGGCCAGGGAGGGCAGGCCGGACGGTGGACGGCTGTCACTGCTGATAAACGGAGAGGCCACTGGGCTCTGCAGGGGCTGAGACACAGGTTCAAGTGGGACGGGCGCCCGAGCAGGGCTGAGCCACGAGAGCATGGGCGGGCCCATCCACTGGGGCAGGGTGAGGAGGCCACAGTCGTAGCCAGGCGGAGGGGGGACTCTAATCTCACTGCCCACCCCACCTAAGAACAAAGATGGCTCAGAAACAGGAAAATGCCATGTGGGGGTCCATGGGAAGGCACTGGAGGAAGACAGAGCCGTTTAACTCTCTTTCTCATACACACACACTCACATACACGCATACACTCAAAAGTGCGCGCACACACACACATGCTCACACACACGCGCACGCACACTCACACACAGTCACACTCACACACAGTCACACTCACACTCACACACACACGCTCAAACACATGCACATATGCTCACACACACACACATACACTCACCCCGGTAAATTGGGCTGGGAATTTCTTGGTGCAGAAAAGCAATCAGCAAGATAGCAGGGAAAACTGCTGAAGGAGAAATATTATAAATGGCAAAGGCCTGACAGGTTAGCCAGGCAAGAAGGTGAAGAGATTAGAGACAGGGCTGAAAGGGCACCAGCGTTCGTCAGGGCCTTGCAGAGCATATGATTGCACATGTGGGAAGCAGCTAGCAATGCCAGAGACACAACCTCAAGTCTGAGAAGAGTTTGAGAAGATACCATCTCCTAGTCTTCACAAGGCACTGTGATTAGTTGGGGAGAAAGCTAAAAATAGAAGTAAACTGATTGATGTAGGAGGACACATACACACAGGCGTAGATTTTCTGGTATCAGGAATATATGCTAAGGCTCAGGGTAGGAAAACACTATCAAAACTCAGAGGAAGGGGCTGTCATTGTAGAATCAGGGAGGTTCCTCAGAGAGAAGGGGGCTCGGAGGGGCAGGGCAGTGACCAGGTGTCTGATTCTTAAGGCGGTAACAAGAAAACAGTGGACATCTCGCTCTTACTTTAAGAGAAAAATGTTTACAATACATTTAATAAGAGGCAAATAGTAACCAAAAAGTATTAGTGTGTGCCTTAGTCGCTCAGTTGTGTCTACTTGTCTGTGACTCCATGGACTGTAGCCCACCTGGCTCCTCTGTCCATGGGTTTCTCTAGGCAAGAATACTGGAGTGGGTAGCCATTCCCTTCTCTAGGGGATCTTCCCACCCAGGGATCAAACCCGGGTCTCCCTCATTGCAGGCAGATTCTTTACCATTTGAGCCATCAGGGAAGCCCTACCAAAAGCTTACAAGGCTTCTAAAGTATTTCCCCTTTTTAAAGGGCTTCTCTCAGAAAAATTTTGAAATCCGTTGGTTTATTAATATTGCCATATATGCACACAAGCCTAAACTGATTGGAGAACAGATTTAATCATCTAAAATAGTTTAATGTAACATATCACCACTGTTTCATTGGTGTATTTCCTCAAAACATGGCTTTTCTGGGCATTGAACTTTATGAGTAATCATAGCAACTCATTTCATCTGTATCAAGGTTTCTCCATGTTGGGTGCTCTCGACATTTTTGGACCAGATAATTCTTAGATCATGAAGGTTGAGGGTGTGTGTGTACTGGGGGAGCTTCCTATGCACTGTAGGTAGTTCAGCAGCATCTCTGGTCTCTACTTACTGGCATGCCCTGTTGTGACAACCAAAACTATGTCTAGGCATTGCCGGAGGATCCGGGGCGGGGTGGGGGAGATTATTCTCATCTAAGCACCAGAAGTCCAAAGTATATCTAAGTCAGGGAATTCCCTGGCTTCCCAGTGGTTAGGACACGGTGCTGCCATAGCTCTGGATTCAATTCCTGGCCAGGGAATTAAAGATTCTACAAGCCACACAGCCAAAAAAAACAAAAAAAAAACAAAAAAAACAGTATACCTAAGTCTAGCTATCTATCAAGCTCAGGGTTACATAGAGAAATAAAGGATTTTATGTATTGATCAGAAGATGGATTCTATAACCACTCAATTCCTTCTAAGGATTTTCTGAGATTCTCTGATTCTGAGAGAAAGTCTGCTAATCAATAATTAAAACAGCCATACATCTCACATTTTACTAGGAACGTGTGCTTTTCATCTCATTTGTATCCCCTGAACCTTTAGACATGACTCCTTTAGCACTGCGGTATTCTGATTGCCGCACGCAGGTTCAGCTGTCATGCCCAGAGATCACGGGGAACAAAACAATTGAGGCTCACCATATAACCATTTTCAAAGGCTCTGTTCTAAAATATGAAAGAAATCCACTTTATTTGCTGCTATGAAGGGGCTGACCAAGTACAAGAGTGTTAATTATTGATCAGATTTAGGAAAAAATACAGGACAGGTTAAAAACAATCTCTTGATCAGCCACAGCCATGCCACAATTTTTATAGTTTGCTTTTTTTTTTCAACTATCACAAAACACATTCCTAAAATGTTATAATTCATGCAGGGTTCTCATTACAGTTTTCTGTTTGATGGATAAGCAATATTTAGTGCATCTATGAAAGAATTTCTTTACCAAATTGTGCATGGTAAGCAATGTAAAATTGAACTTGATATGCTATAAACAGCCCAAATTAGGTCAAATGCAGTTCTAGCATCCATGACCTCAAAGTCTCCATTAGCTCATCTGTTATATGGGGCTAATAATAACTTCCCTGCCCTTTTAACCCAAATGAGATTCAAATGAGTGAATGCATATGAAATCACCATGAGCACCACAGACATGCAAGAAATTACTACTAGATTCAAACATGATTCTGCAATTAAATTAATTCCCTCCCTCCTCCTTCCCAAGGGTTTCAATGAAGGCAAGAGAACTTTACTGAAAAATATTACTAAACAGTGGACTTTCCTGATGGTCCAGTGTTAAGACTCTGCCTGCCAGTGTAGGGGACATGAGTTTAGTCCCTGGTCTTGAAAGACCCCACATACCATACCCCGGAGCAACTAAGCCCGTATGCCACAACTGCTATAGCCCACGTGCCTACAGCCCAGACTCCACAACACAAGAAGCCACTACAGCCAGAAGCCCCAGCACCACAACCAAGAGTGGCCCCCACCTGCTGCAACCAGAGAAAGCCCAGGCAGCAGGGAAGACCCAGCACAGCCAAAAAAAAAGGAAAAAAAGTTAAAACATTATTGGATGCAAAGTAACTTAAATAGATTTTCTATAAATGTCTCTAGATATACATCTTTCAAGTATCTGGTTAAATAAATTTGAGATTATTAAAAAAGAGTAAAATCCTCATATTCATAAACCTCATTAACTAAGAAGTGGTTCCATCAATTGCCTCACCATGAAAGGTGAAGAAATAAATTCAGAGTTGGACTATAAAGAAAGCTGAGTGCAGAAGAATTGATGCTTTTGAACTGTGGTGTTGGAGAAGACTCTTGAGAGTCCCTTGGACTGCAAGGAAATCCAGCTAGACCATCCTAAAGGAGCTCAGTCCTGGGTGTTCATTGGAAGGACTGATGCTGAAGCTGAAACTCCAATACTTTGGCCACCTGAGGCAAAGAGCTGACTCATTGGAAAAGAACCTGATCCTGGGAAAGATTGAGGGCAGGAGGAGAAGGGGATGACAGAGGATGAGATGGTTGGATGGCATCACTGACTTGATGGACATGAGTTTGACTAAACTCTGGGAGTTGGTGGTGGACAGGGAGGCCTGGTGTGCTGCAGTTCACGGGCTCGCAAAGAGTCGGACACGACTGAGCGACTGAACTGATACATCTACAATTCACTTCAAATCCTTTTGAGTTTTTATTTACTTGCCAAATGACAGGACTAAAGTGCCGCTAGTGGCCAGATACTACAGAGCAGGGAAAAGTGAAAGATGGACAGTCGGGGCGTCTGAATTGCCCTTTGTCGGTTTCCCTCTGGCTTCTCCAGGTCAGCAGACCTCTGGGCTAGTGCAAGCCACCGGTGAGTTCACACAGCACCCCTGTCTCCCACGGGCTTTGGGACAAATCCACTCATAGTGCTTGGTTTTGACTATGTAGCTTTAAAATACAGATTAATAGAGTATTTAATCATAACATCCATAAGTGATTATTGAGCATTAAGCTTCTTTCAGAATCTGACTTGTTTTTATCTTAAGCCAATTCTCCTCACATTAAAGAACCATTTATGCAAATACAACATGAGGCAAAGGGGAGAGATAAAAAGCTGCCTAAGACCTTAGAATGACTACATTCAGCCTGAGCTATATTATTTGTTTTTCTTTAGTGAAATTATATTATCCATTGTCAAAAGAACCACTCCTTTACACTACTAGCATCAGAGGGCACTTAGGCAAAAATTAGATGTGAGAAGCAAGACGGGTGTTTCTTCATTTGGTTCCTCTTGAGTATAAAAGGCCCATAGTGCCCATCGAATCAGAATAAGGCGAGCACATCAAAGATGCTCAAAATCTGCCACTGAGCCACAGACGTCCTCATGTATCGAAGGAGACCCAAGTCAGCAGGATAAAGGTCCAGCTTAGGTGGCCAGCCCTGGGCCTGCCTGCTCCTGATGGCGAGTGTGATGCATTATTAAGAGAACAACTAGACATATCCAACACCTTGGAGATAAGCTAGGGCCAAAGCAACCCAGGAGGCAGCGACGAGGGACAGCAAGGAGGAGCAGCCATGTGCTCAAAGCGTGGACAGAACCAGAAAAAAAGTGCTGTCAGGGAGAGAAGATAAAAGGGGTAAACAGTGCAAGGAGGGCTGCTCGAGATAAAATAGGAGAAAGAGGAACCACAGAGGCAGTTCTGACATTTTCGGCGCTTGAATGAAATGTGCTTGGGTTTCGAGGCTGTCAAGAGTCTGCGGGATGATTTCTCTAGCTGAGTTCCAGGGACCATGAAGTGAGACGGACAGAGGAACAGAAAGCTATCTCTCGTTCAGCAGAATCGGGCAGTGAGGATGAAATAAATAGGGTTTGATACTTCTGTTACTCAGAGCTCACTCGTGAGATATTTCATGGGTGGTCATTCAGCACAGTCAAGAAAGGCGTGTGTCTCGTGAAGACTGCTGTGGCTCAGAAATTTAGGATCTGTGGTCAGGATGACAGAGTCACTCCTTCTCAGCCCACTCCCTGGAGGAGGGCTCAGCAAGGATTTCAACTGACCTTTGAACCATCATCAATCAAGCTCCTCTAATTTTCTGAAACCACAACACAGCTGAATACTGATTCAGCTGTGAGATGAACTATATATATATTTTTTTTAATTTAAGCACACAGAAAAAAACACAGGGTTTTCCCCCCTGGTGAATATGATACACTTTGTTCAGTCCCAAGTGGCACTAATTGGATTCTCAACAAATATCTGTTCAGTGGAAAACTGAAAGAGAGAGGAGATTTACCTCTTAGAGCCCCTGAGTCTGAGTGAACTCCGGGAGTTGGTGATGGACAGGGAGACCTGGCGTGCTGCGATTCATGGGGTCACAAAGAGTCAGACACGACTGAGCGATTGAACTGAACTAAACTGAAAATGTTTATCCCCTGGAAGTTCTTTCCCTCTTTCTTTTTTGGTTTCTCTTCACAGATTTTTGCCTTTTGGTCCACAGCAGTGATACACAAACTATAATGGGCATTAAAATCTTCCGGAGGACTTCTAAGAATCCAGCTTGCCTAGATCCAACTGCCAGGATTTCTGATTTCAGATTTCATTTCCCAGCATAACTGCATGAGATTTCTGATTCAGTAGGTTTGGACTGAGTCCTGGAATTAGCATTTCTAACAAGTTCTCTGATGCCGGTAGACCAAAGTACTTTCCTAAGATGAACTTCATTCAGTATATGTCCGTAGGTGATGGGCTGACTCCCACCATTTCTGTGGGATGAACCTAAACCACTTATTCTCATCAAAATATAAGAATAAAGAAAAGTGTAAGCTTTAAAGGGTTAGACAGTTCAGTTCAGTCCAGTCACTTGGTCATGTGTAACTATTTGCACACCCATGGACTGCAGCACGCCAGGCTTCCCTGTCCATCACCAACTCCTGGAGCTTGCTCAGACTCGTGTCCATTGAGTTGGTGATGCCATCCAACCATCTCATGAGTTGGACAGTAGAAGGTACCTAAGAAACTGTGGGTGTGGGGTGTGTGTGTGTGTGCGTGCGTGCACACGCTCTGTTGCTCAGTTATGTCTGACTCCTTGTGACCCCATGGACTGCTGCCTGCCAGGCTCCCCCATCCATGGAACTTTTCAGGCAGGAATATTGTAGCGGGTTGCCATTTCCTACTCCAGGGGATCTTCCCAACCCAGGGATCAAACCGCCATCTCTTGCATCTCCTGCAGAAGGTGTTCTAAAGAGGCCAGTGACAACAGTGCTGCTCTCAGCTGCAGCCTGGAACTGTCTCAGTTAAAAGATGTCTTATTTGACTGTTTTCCCCATCACTAAATTCACTGCGTGAGTTCTTTCAGCATTGTTTTATTTCTTCTTGAACAACTGCGTTTCTAACTAAAAATTCCCTATTGGAAATCTTGCAACTGGGAAGCTCTATAGACTGGCTTATTTCACAGAGGTTTTGCACAGTTCCCCTTTGCTGTTTGCATTATGCATTAGAGATGAGAATTAATGACGAGTTTTCCTGTCATCCTCCACAGAGTCCTACCTCCATCCCAAGGCTTCCAACCACATTCATCATCTACCAGGCTCACTGTCGGTCCAAAGCTTTCTCTTTCTCAGCAAACAGAATCACCAGTTACTTGGCTGCCTTAGACAACAACCCCGGATTCACAATGGACTCTTTCTTCTCCCCGCACCTCACATCAAACCCGCCAAAATACTTTTCACTTTACTTTTTAAAAAAATATTTTTATGTTTCAAATGTATTAATAGGCTTTTTAAGGCATGGCAATTATTCTATTGAACTAATAGTTGATTTACAGTATTTTGTTAGTTTCTGCTATAATAGCAAAGTGACTCAGATATATTATATATATATATACATATATATATATATATTCTTTTCATATGTTTATCCACTATAGTTTGTTATATGATGTTGAATATATTTCCCTGTGCTATACAGTAGACCCTAGCTTTATCTAAGTTTTATAGAATGTTCCATCCATACATTTTTATCTCCCTCATCACTGTCACTTTAGTCCAGAAATACATCCTCACCCACAGGGACCACGGCAGAAACTCCCTGAATAATCTCCCATCATCAGTTTCTCTCCGTCTTCACTTTCTTTTCACTGAGATGTCAGTATTATGTTTCTGAAAGATGGGTTCCCATTACTTACATGCTTCAAACCTCCCTAAGACATGGCTTCTCTTGAGGGCTCAAAAAGCTCTCCAGGCTCAGACTGGTCCCAGTTCAGACCTTTTCATGTATAACTTTTGCTCCCATATAGTTTATAAACACTTTATGCTCTACAATGGTCTCCTTTATGCTCTGAACAGACTGCTCTCTTTCCTTCAGTATAAAAATTCTTGGACAGCTTATACACCTTTCATGTTCGATAAATCCTCCCAGGCCCAGCTCAAAAGCCATTCCTTCTTTCTCGCCTCTGCACCCTATTCCTTTCTTGATTTGGATGAGCATTATCTACTTCTGTTTCTACTCCACACGCTTCTAAAGAGCAGGAACCAGGTTTTAATTATTTCTGGATTCCCCGAAGTAATATATGCTGTAGCATATCTATAGCAGGGACTGGTAATAAATGCAGCACTGAGCTGGATAGAATTAAATCAAGATTTGTCAGAATAGGGCTCTGTCTGGATGTGTGTTATCCTGCTGGAATGACAGTATTACCGAATTAGAGATTTAAAAACACAGCTACCTTGTGATTTAGATTAGACTTAGTTGATCAAAATACATCAGATGAGCCTTAGGTTGATAACGTGGATTCCAGATACATAAACAATACCGTCAGAGACCAGTGGTAAATTCATTTGGTCATGTGAAAAGTGTTCACATAGCTAAACAAAATAAACTAAAAAAAAATTAAAAAAAAACCTCTGATGGTGAAAACTCATTAATAGGCTATGAAAACTCAAATATCAAACTTTTAAGAGCACTTTAGCATCCTGAAAAGCAGCAAATGTGTCTTAAAAATCTCAAAGGGTCATGTAAACTGGTAAAGAGAAGACCAGCTTCAAATTCACAAATACTCTGATGTGAATCCCAGTGTTGTCAATTATCAGCTGGGTGTTTGTGAGGCTTTATTTAACCTGTCTGATTCTCAGTTTCTCTACTGAGAAATAGAGATAGTAACACCTTCCACAGGAGTTGATGGCTAGATTAAATGAACTAGTGTGTATAAAACTCTGAGCACAATGCCAAGTGCTTATCAGGCATTCAATAAGTGAGCCTTTTATTGACAGGGCACAGGTAAGAATCGGTCACTTGTTGTGTCCTATAAATATGTATGAAAATTGTGAAAAGGCATGGCAATGTTTAGATAACAGAATGAGAGGACCAAAAAGAGAACAGGAGTTGGTGATAATGGCAGGAAGAAACTGGATAGAAGTATTCATCTATTTGCAGAATTTGCCATTCTAAATCATGAAGATTCTGCAGACAGGGTATTTCAAAGGTCATCTATTGCTTCTACTCTTCTAATATATGTAGCTTTACTAAGCACTGTGTTAAGTCCCCACTGTTGAACGACATGCTTTGCATCCCCAAATTTTTTCCAAGGGTTAGAGAAAATGCAGTTGGATGAATAACATACCTGCTGATTGAAGAGCAATAGCCCTTTGTTAGTTTGTTTGTCTGGTGCTATATTTCAGTGAAATAGAGATTTTTTAAAATTATAATTAATTATCACAGATTTCTCTGTTTCCCACAAAAAGGCTAGTACCAAGTTTATACTCTGCAATAGTTTAGTAACAATAATGCTAATGATGACAATAATAATTTACACTGGGAAACAGCTCAGTTAAAAGCACTTTGATTAAATCATCCATTAAACTCTCAAAAACAGGTGTGCAGTGTACTGTTGTTGGGCTTCAATCTCCATATTAAAACACATCTCTTCTCTGAGTCAAGGGCATCTTCTGTTGATTCTTCCTGAGTCTATTCTTTCTATGTATATTGTAAAGTTGAATTTCCCTCCAAGCCATGATAAACACCCTTGCTGTTATTTTCACTTTGCCAACAAAGGTCCATATGGTCAAAACTATGGTTTTCTCAGTAGTCATGTACAGATGTGAGAGCTGGATCATAAAGAACGCTGAGCACCAAAGTGATCCTTCCAAACTGTAGTGTTGGAAAAGACTCTTGAGAATCCCATGGAATGCAAAGAGATCAAAGCAGTAAATCCTAAGGAAACTAACCCTGAATATTCATTGGAAGGACTGATGCAAAAACTATAGCTCCAATACTCTGGCTACCTGATGCAAAGAGCCGACTCATTGGAAAAGACTCTAATGCAGAGAAAGATTGAAGGAAGGAGAAGGGGGCAACAGAGAATGAGATGGATGGATGGCACCATTAAATCAGTGGATATGAGTCTGAGCAAACTCTGGGAAATACTGAAAGACAAGGAAGCCTGGCATGCTGCAGTCCATGGGGTCACAAAGAGTCGGACATGACGTAAAGACTGAGTAATGATGATAAGCACCTTTGTTATATTTTCAGCTAATCTTACTATGGCACGAAAACAGAAATGTATTTTTTTCTGCTTTTCCTGCACTAACTACTGACACTTTCTCTGAAATCATCACACAAAACAGTTAAAGAATAGGTTTGCAGAAATTAGTTGAATTAAACACAGTTCTGCTCACCATGCAGCCAGGAAGCAGGACACCAATGGATATTTGCAGAGAAAGAGATTAGCTGATAAGTATGCAGTGAAGCAATTTTGGTAGATGTAGAACAAAGAGGAAGAGGATGTGGGGAGAAAAGATGAAAGAGAAATGCAAGTAGATATTTAAAAGAGAGTAATACAGGGCCCTAGCATTCAAAATGCCTGGCCAAGGGGAATGGAGACGTGGGTAAAGTATCCCAGACAGCTGGGTCCTCGAGACATGACTTGGATGAACAAGAGCTGGTTTGGCGGAGCCTTTGCCTCCAGGTTCAATATCAGATAGGAATAATGCTACTTTGTGTGAGATAATACTTCGAGTGCTACAGGAGATGTGGAAAAAAAAAAAAAAAAAGCTAGTTTCTAGGAGGAATAAATGGCGCTGAGCTATGAAAGGATGAAGAAAAACAGAGTGATCGTGTTGTGATATAAGCAGCTGACTATGAGAACTAATGAGTAAGCGTAAATACTGCTCCTCACAAGAGGAACCAGGCCGAGGGCAGGGGATCTCAGAGCCAAAGTGTGTTTCTCTTCAAAATCTGCAGCCACACACCCTCTGGCTGCCCGTGAAGCGCTGCCGAGGACCGAGACTCAGGGCCTCCACCAGGTAAAGCCAACATTTTACTTCAGTAATTGATTGAATCTGAATGTTACCTTTCTTTCTTCCTCCCTAACTTCTCTCTCTCTCCTTCCATCCACCTCCCTCTTCGCCTCCCTCTTCCTCTCCCTTCCTCTGCTTCTTCCTTTCTTTCTTCCTCTCTCTTCTCCTCTTTCTCCTTCTTTCCTTTATTCCATCTCTCCCTCCACCCCCTCTTGCTGTCTTCCTTCTTCCCTCCCTCCTTTCCTTTCTCGAAAAAATTAATGCCCTCAGTAATGAACAGAAACTAAATAGGGAGAAACAACCCTGGACACAGCATACAAGAAAGAGGTATACTGACTTCAAGGGGCTCAAGCCGATCTGAGCTCTCCTCCTGCATTTGTCTCTAGGTATTTGCATGACCTTGGACAAATCACTGCAGCTCTTTCAGCTTTAATTGCCTCTTAATTAGAATGAGGAGGTGAAATTTTTAGATCAACTCTAATTGCTCTTGCAGTTGTTAAGCACTTAGTGAAAGGGTAAGAACTTAGATCTGGATTCTAGCACCAACTGCAGTATTAACCTACTATATGACCTTGAACATATTTCTTGTAATTTCTGAACCCAGTTTCCCTAATCCTTAGAATGTGACTAAAAATAGCATCGCCCTCACATGATTGCTGTCAAGATTAAGTGAGATGACTCATGTCAAGAACTGAAAATGGTGCCTGGCATATTGTAAGTGCTCAATAAACCTGTTACTGTTTCTAACCCCAATGGCCTCCTTGTTGCTAGGGTCTGAGCCAGTTCTTCGTCTACAAATTCAGTTTCTCTAAAAGCGGAGGAGTGATGCTGCATTCCAAAAGTCATTCAAAAATATAGACTAGCACAAGAACCAAGCGATTTACAGATCTCCCATCTATTCACAAGTTGGTAACACAGACCTAAAGAGACTAAATTAAACAGATCATCAAAGATTTCCTTTCCAGAATAATCAGGGGATGTTAGACATTATCAAGTTTATTAAACAGATATTCGCCTTGTGGATTTTTTGTTGATGGTTGCTGGTGTGGTTATTGATTTATTTGGAAAGCTATTTACTTTCCTTTGGAGAGTTATTTCCTGGAAAACAGACTCCTTCTTCATCAGAAAAACCGATCCTTTTGCTGCTCATCAGTCCTCGCTTCAGTCTAGATATGCTCTCTGCACCTACTGGGCCCTTCAGCCATGACCTGTGTCTAGGTTTACAAATGGGGAAAGAAAGATTGTCAAAGACCTCAACTGGGATGCAGATGTCACTCAAGCTGTCAAGTTGAAGTAAGTGAAAGAAAATCCTGGCAGTAGAGCAAGCTTTAGAAGGAACCTGGGTTCTCTCTTCTCTCTTCTCCTTTCAGGAAAAGAGTGAGGTTTGCATGATGGGCTGGAAAACATGGCTTCTTACCAACACCGTGGAATGTAAATGCTATGGTCAAGATAACACAAGCTGCTCTGTGAAAGCCTGTGTGCTTAAAGTGTGCTTTAAAACCACACTTTAAATTCAAATCTTAGTCCCAGATGTCTCAAGTGAGTCTGAGAAATAGAGCTAGTGCTTCTGCATGAGTATGAAACCATTTAATAAAAGAGCTCCACTATGATAATAAATATGAGATCTTTAGCCCAATACCTAGGGTAACAGTTGATACTGGGGGAAAAGGAAACTCCATGGTGATGGAGAACACTGAACTTTAATCACTATACTGTATGTGCACAGGCCACAAATACTTAATCAAATTGCAAGGAGATCAAACAAGTCATCTTAAAGGAAATCAACCCGGACTATTCACTGGAAGGACTGATGCTGAAGCTGAAGCTCCAGTACTTTGGCCGCCTAATGCAAAGAGCTGACTCATTGGAAAAGATGCTGATGCTGGGAAAGACTGAAGGCAGGAGGAGAAGGGGATGACAGAGGATGAGATGGCTGGATGGCATTACTGACTGGATGGACCTGAGTTTGAGCAAACTCCAGGAGACTGTGAGGGACAGGGAGGCCTGGCATGCTGTAGCCCATGGGGTCACAAAGAGTCGGACATGACTGAGCAATGAACAACAACAGAAGGTCATCAGCCTACATAGAGGGGCTCAGAACAAGAATTCACTGAGCTCTCACATCCTGAACCCTACAGAAAGCAAGGACAAGAAGCAAGTCTTGGAGGAGAAAGGGTCCTCTAAAGTAAGAAGAAAATTCTTGCCATTTATAGCAGTACCAGAGGGTTATTTGTAACTCACAATGTATTACTGTCTTCATAAAGCTATTTTATTTTTATAGGTTAAAAAAGAAAGTCTCAATTTAAGTATGCTCAAGAAACGTGTTTCAGTCCCAAAATACATTTCATTTTAACTTCCTGCTGTGCATTATGCTTTTTTCCCTTTAAAAGCAGCTCTTGCTCATCAATGCTATAAACTACAACAGCTGAAGACAGGTTTCAGAGGTTTGATTTGAAAACAATCCATGGAACGTATGTATGAACAGAAACTGTCATTTTTTCCATCTAGGATTTCTTCTCTCATTCCCTCTGTCCACAGAAAAAATAGATTTCTTCTCTCTTTTTTTTTCCCTTATTTCAAAAATATGAAACAGAAAGAGCCCTGAAAACTTCATCTGAGCCATTTTATCTCTGTGTTCACACACTGTGGGTTTTAAGATCTGGATGGATGTACTCTCTATACAAGGCAGGAGGAGCTAGGCATACATAGAAGGCACAGAGCGTGTCCAGATCCTCTGTGACTCGGGGCGCAGATCTACCCGCATTCCTTCCTGTCTGTCAGAGTCCAGGCTCAACCCCCATCACCCTAGGAGAAGTCCTCAGGTATCCCAGTCTGAAGACAGCTCTTCACCTGATGGGTTTCAGCACTGAGTTTCAGCACTGCTGTACACACAGCCTTGATGCCTTGTAAAAGCAATCTGGGCATGTTTTTACCTTTTATCGTGAAAGATTGTTATCCATATAGGATTTCATACAGAGTTGGCATGTGGTATGTATCACATATATATTTCCTAATGGAAGAAGTGAAGGAATGAATCCAGGTGGAAGAGAGTTATAGAGTCAAGATAAACCTTTTCTGACTCAGTGTGTTAATAAATTAATGTCAGTAGGAAGCTCACCCTTTTGGCTCAACTCTGTCTTACCTAACCTACAAAAGTAAGGACCTCTCACCTGGGAAGCGCTCCCGACAGTGGCTACGAAGAGACCTGGAAAGCACGCTGGCCTGGAGCTGGCTGTTGCCTGACTGTTGCCTGACTGCCTCAAGCGCCTCTCCTGTGTCTGCTCGCTGCCCTGGATTCCTCTGTGTCCTCCTCACGTATTTCACTCTACCGGATATCCACACTGCTCTACCTCCACACCCCTCTGCCTCTCTCTCTTCTATGCAGGTCCCAGCTCTTCTCCTCCATTTGCACACAGCACTTCTCTGATTACGCAGCTGGTAAGAACCTCTGTGCCATCCTATGCGGGCAATCTGACCAGAACACTCATTTCAGACTGAGCATCTGTTGCTACTGCAGGCCTATCCACAGCCTTCCCAAGATGAAATGTAAAGAAGAAGTTAGAGGGCAAAGGGGATAGTTGCCATTCTGGGTCATTTCTGGACATCAAAACCAACACGACCGAGGAGAGAGTTCTGATGTATTATCAGGAGAGAAGTTCCAACAACAGGCAGACTATCTCTGCATAACAGGGCATTATCACACGGCTCTGCATCATTTCTTCATCTTTTAGAGAAAAATACATTAAGATATCGCCAGCCATCATGCTGTGACCTTTTATTTTCTCAGATTAGCCAAGCCATCACTTACTTAGACTCAAGGAGATGATAGCAAATATTTGTTTGTCATTTGGGTCAGTCTATACATTCATTCATTCAGTCAGTCTCCCTCAGTTTTGTTTATTTCTTACTTCCTTTTCACCTTGCAAAGAAAAATGAAGATGGAAATAAGTGTGTCATAAATACATTGATGAAGGTTTTTCTATTTTGCTGTTTTCCAAAAGTTTTTTGTAATTAAAAAAAAGTTGTGATAAGACAAATTTGTTAAGATTTGGTGGGGAGAAGATATTTCAGAATGGTCTGGGACACTCGGCCTTACCATGGGCGGCAGAGTCTCATGGGACACCCTTGGGTCCCTGGACAATCAGGGGTTAGTGTGAGGTCAAGACAAGAAGCTGGTGGGAAGAGAAGATGGGGCAGGTGAGAGTCGAAGAAAGGAGCACCCCAAGGTCGAACAGAAAACCCGATCACGCTGTCGAGCTCCCCCTCCTGTTCTTGGCAAACACAGGCGATCATCAATCCAGGGGATTCATCAAGAATGCTGCTTCTGTCAGAACTACTCAGTCACTCTTCAAGGCAAACTCAATAAAGCCCTAACTGCCAAGACCCACTGATTCCCTTCCCTCTGTCAAGGTTGTTCCAGAGACACTCAGTGGAGGCCACATGCTCTGTGGCAAAAAAGACACCAGCCCTCAAGACAAAACACAGAAGCCTTCCAAGGCTGCGCCAGACACAGCAGCCCTATGGCTGGTAGTTGGGGCCGGGATTACAAGAAAGGGAACTATGGCCCTGGGACTCTGTGAACCTCCCCTGCTCTCACTTGTAGGGAGGGAACCTCCAAAAGAAGAGAGATGCAACAGTCACTCTTGAGGTGTTTGTTATAAACAGGAAGGAACCCTGCCCTACACCTCCGCACCCTCCTTGGCCACCCATGCACATCCGCAACAGGACAACCACACTTGGAGTACTCTACTGCACTGTTCCTCAGGGGAATGTCTGCTTTCTCCCTTTCTCTCTAATAGGGGATCAGCTTCAGCATTTAAATTGAAAAACAAAAACAAAAAACAAACCTGGGGTAGCTCACAAGAATATGGAATTTACAATACACAAACTGTATTGTTTGAATAACTATTACGTTTTTTTCCTCTTAGATTATATCAAAGCACTAACATCAGAGGCCTCTCCCTTGGCCTGTAGAGAATCACTGATCAAAATGATGAAAATACAACTTGGTAAGTGTGGCAACATCAGGATCCTGAGCTCTGGGCTTGCAAGCCTGCAGCCCTGACTATGAACTGATCTCAATCAGAGTCTTTAAACACATCATCCTTATTCTGCTCAAACCAGACTTCAACCCTCTCCCTCCTTCCCCTAATCTTCTTCAAAGCTAATTTGTATCCACTTTGTCTTGGCATGCTGAGCCTCACCTTTAGGGAATCACTGATACTTTGCTTTTCAAATGCAGGCAAGTATAACACTGACATGGTGAAACATATATTCACCGAATATTAGCCCTGAGTGTGGGGTAAATTACAAATATTGAGTACTAAGAGCTAAATGGTTTTTAAGTTACATTTAATCCTTACAACAACCTTGGAAAATAGCTCTTCTTAGCCCCATTTTCCAAATGAACAAATGGGGATTTAGATGGTTGTCAAAGGGCATACAAATAGGAAGTTGCTAGAGTGAGATTCCAACTTCAAAGTTCATGGCATTCTCCATTAAGCACGAGGACTTTCCCTAAGCATCTTCATTTAGGCCTCTTCTCCCATCAAGAATGCTCTTACTTCTTCCCTGAATAAAATCCTTCACATCTTTCAAACTGTGCTCTGATGCCTTCAAGCTCAAATTCATCTTGGTGTCTCCTGAATTCCTACTGAAGCACTTTCTGGTCCAATCATTTTCTTACGTCCTATCTCTGACCTTCTCTAGGTCATTGATTATCATGCATTCATCTGATGATCTATAAATGAGAGATTCAAACTTGGGGAACCCTTAAGATTCACCCAGGGAGGTGGTCCAACATTTCAAGGTACACAGTCAGACTTGGAGGTGGGCACTCTTAACAAGCAGCTTGGTATTCTAATGCAGTGGGACCATGGACCATACTTTAGGAAATGCTCATCTGGATCCTAAATCCTAAACTGTTTTAAGAATAATGATGCTGTTGCCTGCCTGGCACTGTTATCTATAAAAAGCCCACACCCTGTGGCAAGCCCAGCCTGGGTGCCCTGAAGAGTAACATCCCAGGGGGGCGCCTTGCCTCTGGGGACTCGGTTTCCTTGATCATGTGCCAGCTCTGGGCCTCGATCGGTGCTCTGTTCCTCTGATTCCCACCCCCAGACCGCGCCGCCTGATCTAGCTGCCAGCTTCCTCCCGATGCTTTGGCTCAGCCTCCTGTCCTCACTGACCGGACCCAAATCCGGACCTGCCTCCTCTTTGAGGCATCATCATTCCATTTGGAAATGGCCTCCCATATAACCGTCCATAACGCTTCTCCTTCAGCCGAACAAACCTTTGCTCTTTGTAAGTCAAGTGAGGTGCTACCCAGCCTGCTCCGGCCCCAGAGACAGGACTCGTACTGGTGTAATCATCTCTACCATTTCTGCCTGCAGCACGCATTCCAGGATTTATTGTTTTATTCATTTTATTTATGAGAGCTAATGACTCCCACAAGGTACAAATGGAGAAAAACCACTTTCTCAGGACACAGGGGCCTTTTCGTACTTTCTAAGTAACGAATGGCAGATGAATTTAGGGGTCTTTTTAAGTAACAAATTTAGGGGTTTTCTCTTCTTCATTTTGTACAGTTATGATTGCTAATTCGAGGAGTACTCAATAAATAAAATAAATGAAGCAGAGGTGGACAAGTGTGCTCAGCTGCTGACCATTTGTTTGCTTTTAAACAACCTGGAACAAGTGGGCAGAAGAACAGCATGTAACCTTTTGGGCTTGTTCGTAATTTCCACCGAGTCCTGCCCCAAGGCCACAGAAGCAGAGCCCAGAATTAAGGTCACCTCCAAAGCTGACTGACCTCCTCTGTACCCACTGCCAACTCCCCACCACCACCCATCATCACCAACAGGCTTCCTGACTCCAAATGAGGCAAAGATGCCAACTCTGGTAGTCACCCCACCGTGTCCTAACCAATCATCTAATGTCAACCTTCCAGCAGGAATGTTCTTTGTCTTGAGCTATAAAAACTGGCTACTTACCCAGTGAGAACTGTCGACTCGCAGGACGTCAGCCTGCCGCACTCACAGTGCCCCCAGCATCTCTGCTCTTTGTTCCTAATAAACTCACTCCCTTCTAAAATGCCTGAGACTGGAAATTCTCTTCCAACCGGTACTCAACCTGCCTCAACAATTTCCTTCATCAGTTTCCTGGGCTCTGTAAAATCCGGAAGGGAAGAGCTGAGGTTAGAAGATGCAGATAAGGACGCTTCTTTTCACGCCAGGTTCTCCATTCCAGAGAGCTGGCCCCTCTCCGCTGGCGCAGTTGTATCTCCCAAGGTGGCTGGAGGACACAAGGCCCCTGAACACTTTTCTCTTCAGTTCTCAGTCCCCTGGCCCCTGTGTTCCCTCAAGTTCATGCGCTCACCAGTGCTCCTTGTGCTGAGTTACCTTTCCAAGGACATCCCTCCCTCTAGATCACAAACTCTGTGGTGGCCAGGAGCCTGCCACCTTCACTTGGCACACCCCATGATGCTGGCACTGTGTCCCGCATATGCTACATGCCCCATACTTGTGTGTCAAATGGAAATTAGCATCAGTTTGTGATCATCTTCTCCCTTGAAGCCCAGAACACATCACAGCAGATGGACACTTTCCAGAGTATCTCACCGCTCCTAAAATCAGAGGCAGTGTGCCATGCTGAAATCCAACTTCCTCAAGCCATCACGTATTATAATTGAGAAAAGCCAGGCACCTTATACTTCTTTATGCCAGATTTTTTTTCATATATTTGAAAAAATTTATGAAAAGGTTATGAAAGGTGCAGATGGCTTGTTACAGGGCTGTAAACAACCCGACACACCATCAAACATATAAAAATATGTCATTTTAAAACTTGGACAATGATGAGGAAAAACCACAGCAATCCTGGCAAATTTAGACAAAGCATTCGGGGAAGCCCTTGTCAGTCTTTTAGCATATGTAGAATGTAGATGCACAGATTTTATTTCTCTCCCCGCACTTCTGAAACTGCATTTGCAATTCACTGCTTAGAACTAACAAAAAGACTAATTTCTTGGTATATAATCCTCAGCAATCACAGAAACATGCCAACTAGTTTCCCGTCTCTTGCAGCCCAAGATTTTGTTAGAGAGAAGCATAAACCAATTAAATGTCAGGAACAATTAACTTCTGCATTTTTCACGCAACACAGAATGAGAAAATTTTATAGTGCTCCTATAATTAAAGTTAATAAAAACGAATACAGAATTCCCCAAAGACCTTTAAGTCACGCAGGTTCCTGTGGCCACAACATACAAATTATTCTCCACGTTGTGGGAGACATGATTTCATTGGAAATGCCAGGGATGGATGAGTCTGTTCTTGTTTTTCACAGCTACCTGTGCAGTTCATTCATTGCTCTGTTCTCCCACTAAAGATAATGGGAGGAGAATTCTGCTGGATTTGGAAGACGAAACAGGCTGACCCACCTGCTCTGGCCATTTGAGAGCCAGGAAGGCAAAGAGAATTCTGTGTTCACAGACCAGCAAGCCAATGCAATGGGGAATAAAAAAGGCTAAAAGCAAGGGAATGCTTTGAGTCAAGGAAAAGAAAAGTCCTATTAAAGTCTCATTTCAAATCCATTTCAAGTTAGGGGAAAGGATCGAACATGGAGGAAACTGTATCTTCAAGTATCTAATAGATGAAAGGTATGTGATAAACATAAGTGGCTATTTTTAAGCACAGAGATACACGTGTGTAAAGACAAATTGTTCTACTTGAGGAGCATCTTCCTACCAAACACTATGCATGTCTGTACATAAATATCCAGCACATTTTATATGACTGTAATGTAACAGAGTGATGTTCTAAAGAGAAAAGACACTGAAATTCACAAACACGTTCCCCAGGATTGCATCAAAACCGGATGCTACAAGTGTTAAAGCTACGCCTCTAATCTACATTAGTAAGTTATACAGGAGCAAGTTTGTTTGTTTGTTTGTTTGTTTCCTTTGAGGCAAATTAAGTACAAATCCCAAACAGATCTACAACAGACTAAATTCTGTTAGAATAAACAAACAAAAACACTGTTTGATATATATATATATATATATATATATATATATAAATATAAAAGAACCATCAGAATAGAGGGTCAGTAATGGCACCCTACTCCAGTACTCTTGCCTGGAAAATCTCACGGATGGAAGAGGCTGGTGGGCTGCAGTCCAGACTGAGTGGCTTCACTTTCACTTTTCACTTTCATGCAATGGAGAAGGAAATGGCAACCCACTCCAGTATTCTTGCCTGGAAAATTCCAGGGACAGGGAAGCCTGGTGGGCTGCCATTTATGGGGTCGCACAGAGTCAGACACGACTGAAGCAACTTAGCAACAGCAGAGATTTAAAATAATTAAAATTACCCATATGCTAATACAAAAAAATAGTTTCTGTTTTTATTTGATATAAATAAATCTCTCTACTCATGTTTACAATCAGAACAGATGATAAATAGAAAGAGAAAGAAAAACCAAAGTAATTTTATAGAATGTAATAATATCATGCATGCTATTTATATCAATTAATGTCAATCATTTAGGCATGGCTACAAAAAACATAAAAGATTCAGCTTGCACTAAAATAATTGTTGGCTTTTTTTTTAATATAAAGAGTCAGGCTAGAAATAACTTCTTACAACTATGAGGTTTGCATACTTTTTAAAGAGTAAGCTCTTTAGTGAATAGTTTCAGTTCTCTGTCCAGTTCCCTACTCTATCATCGGGGTAATGTAGATACACCATTCTAAAGCAGAGAAACAAAGGCAATGATCTTTCATGAAAAAGAAATTATGAAACCTTAAACAAACTCAACTTTCCTGCCAAGACCCACTGAAGGCAAAGGAGATGGTAAGCGTCAAATAACACAAGGTAGGTAAAATCAATCTATTACAGAGCTCACTCAAAAAGTATAATAAGTTTAATCATCTATGCATAAATACATTGCAACAATGCCATCCTCTTTTGTTACACTTGGATGGATCAGGTCTTCTAACATTATGTTTGACAAGTTGTATTCTAGGACACATTGGAGACATAAAGTTATTACTTACAGAATGCAAAAGAATAAAAAGATTCTGCTGAAGAAATACAATGATAACGGTTATAGAGAATATTTTCAGTCAACAAAGTCTGTCAAAGGAGTATGAAAAGTTTAGGAGGGAGCCAGAAAGCTGGAGATGCCATCAGAATGAGAAAGCCAACAAATTTAAATTTTGGAACATGCGGTGCTCAGGGGTGAAAACCTTGGGGCACAGCACTTGTTCTGTTAGAATATGTGAAAATGACTCCCTGATACATTACTTAAAACCTACTGCTGTGACTGGTTCTGAAATAAAATTTATTCCTGAAAATAATCTTAGAAAGATGGCTTTTCATCAAACTTCAGTTGCATATTTGCAAATATGTATGTCTCTATAAATATACACATTTATATGTGTGTATATACAATAATAGAAGTTCCTGGTATCTCATCCAAATTATTTCAACATTTATCAGAGCATATACTGCCTCTTTAAAAATAAAAAAGCCTTCCTTGTATAGTGCTTGATTCTTGAGGTCAAGGACTATGTACCTAGTATTTCCTGTTTCAAAGGATGAACTGCACTTGATAGGCATGTAATGAATGACTGTTAAATAAATTAGTATATAAATCAATACACACACCTACACAAGCACATAGTCATAACACACATAACACAGACACACCCCATATGTTCTTACTTAGACACATAAAGTGTAATTATATACATTTATATGCTTACTTAGGTATACCTAAGTGCCACTATACAATACATTAGCTTTTAAGTGCCATTATAGTAAAAGAGCTTGAGGTGCACAGAAAAGGAAGCACTTCAAGGGAGAAGTGGTATTTGAGTTGACTCTTAAAATATGAGTAAGCTTCAACAGGTAGAGGTGGAAAGGGAATTACAAGCTAAGAGGACACCCTGAGCTGTGGCTGAATGCACGACTATTTAGGGGTTGATGCAGCTACAGAGTAAGTGTTCAATTGTGAATGGTTAGTCAACTGGATTGGACAAATAGGCTCAATGTTCTAAGCATTTTTCATCTCTAAATCCATTTAGTTTCATGAAATTCCTATCAAGTAGGTAGGCTAGTATCACTGTGTGATAGAGGGAGACACAGGTGCCCAGAAGGTTGCCTGTGGTCATTTAGCCAACAGGCGGAGGAATCTGGATTCAGCATGAGGCAGTCAGATGCCTGATGCACAATATTAACTAATTTCACATTTGTCATCAATGGTAGAAAGAAAATTCCCATAGCTACTGAACATGGCCAGAGGTGGCCTTAAGTCAGCAGGCAGACCCCTCTTTGAATGAATTCTTACTAAGGGAAAATGTCTAAAGGCCTTGGGAACATCTTCCCATTAACAAGAATGGGAAAGTAGGCAAGGTTCTACTCTTGGGTCCAGAGAGCCCTGGTTGCCCCAGGTATTGAGAGTTTCAGAGTAATTTGCTTTTATTTCATACAGCGTCTAACATCCTCTATCCATGCCAGAGCTGGACCAAGACATCTTCAACATAGTACCAATAATTCAAAAATAAAGAAGGGGGAGCATTATTGAGGGGCTTCCCTGGGGGCTCAGTGGTAAAGATTCCACCTGCAATGCAGATGCAGGAGACATGTGTTAGATGCCTGGGTCATGAAGACCCCCTGCAGAAGGAAGTGGAAATCCACTACAGTATTCTTGCCTGGGAAATCCCATAGAGAGAGGAGCCTGGCAGGCTACAGTCCATGGGACTCCAAAAGAGCCGGACATGACTTAGTGACTATACAACCATAATGGCATTATGGAGACCTTCTGAGGGTACCATGTTCTTTCACAATTCTGGCACAGAGAGACAGTAAAATTGAACAAAAGTGGGAACTCATTCCAAACAGATCCACAGGAATTCCCTTAAAGCAATCCTGATGATATCCTTCATGCAAATCGGAATTGGAATAGCTTCACAAAATCTCCTTATAAAGGAAATTCAATGCTAAGAATATAAAGGAAAATTGTAAGTAGGTAAGCATGAGGAGGGTCATATAGAAATCCCAAAATAAACAGGCTTTATACTTTTAGAAAATAACCTAGCACTAGTCAGAATACAATTTAAATAGGTGCATGGGGCTTGAAGTATAGTTAGATTAAAGCTGAGACATTTTCTGAAAGCTGCCTACACGAAAATTGTATGGCATTCCCTATCCAACTCCACAATTGCTCTATCATCCTATATTATACATTGAATTTCACCATGTTCAGCTTTGATCTTGCTTATCTGCCTTATTTGTAACTGCAGAATACGAAGAATACGATTCTCTTTCGTGTGTATACATTTTGATTGCTCAAGTCAACTGTCTAGCATTATGAGCTTACTGAAGTCCAGGATGAATAATGTCTTAAAGAGGAGAAGCACAGACTTTTGAACAGGATGGATAGGCTTTCCTCTAAGCTGTTCTACTCCCATCTCTGGGCCTTCAAGGAAGGTAGCTCTTTGAGTCTATTTCACAGTTAGAGAGAAAGAGGAATGACGGCAACTACCCTTCAAGGTAGCTCTTGTGACCCCAATGTTGAAGGCTCTACTTACGAGGAAAAAGCCTCGAGCTTTCGATAGCATTTTCATTTTTAATTGACTTTATCATGAAGAGAACTTGTAGGTTCATAGCAAAATTGAGTGAAGGGCACAGGTATTTCTCATATTTCTCCTCTCCCTACCATAACATCTTCCTAATCACCATTCCCCTCAACAGTGGCATAATTGCTGTAGCTGATGAACCTACATTGAAACATCATTGTCACCCAAAGTCCATAGTTTACCTTAGGGCTCACTCTCAGGGTTGTGCATTCTCTGGGTTTAAACAAATGTATAATGTCATGTTGCTACTGCTGTTTAGTTGCTAAGCCATGTCCAACTCTTTACAATCCCGTGGACTGCAGCCCACCGGCTCCCCTGTCCATGGGATTTCCCAGGCAAGGGTACTAGAGTGGGTTGTCATTTCCTTCTCCAGAGGATCTCCCTGGACCAGGGGTCAAAGCCGCAGCTCCTGTACATGCAGGCAGTCTGTTTACCAATGAGCCAGCAGGGAAGCCCCAGAATGACAGGTACCTACCATTAGAGAACCCTATCGAGTAGTTTCACTGCCTCAAAAATCTTCTGTGTTCTGTCTTTCATCCCTACCCCAGCTCCTGGCAATCACTAATGCTTTTACTGTCTCCAGTTTTATCTTTTCCGGAATGTAATACAGCTGGACTCACAGGGTGTGTAGCATTTTTAGACAAGCTTCTTTCACTTAGTCATGTGCATCTAAGTTTCCTCCATGCCTTCATGGATTGACAGCTCGTTTCTTTTTAGTGCAGAATAACACTCTGTTGCCCAGATGAACCAGCTTATTTATCTATCCTGCTGACATTCGTGTTTATTTCTTCCAGTGTTTGCTAACTACTGTATTTTTTGAGGGAAAATAGATTTTGAAAGGAAGTTTTCAGGTAGCCCACATCTTGATGTCTTTACAAGGCAAAGATGCAGTGTTACAGAACTGGGCTTTTTGACTAACTGAGATGTCCTGGTAACTCTTCTATAACACCTAACACAGAGACAGTCATCAGATGGCACCCTTAGAAGGGCAACAGTATCTAGAGACTCAGACTCTATTTCTGAGTCACTGAATCATCTAAGCCACTTTTACTGAATTCCTGTTTCATTTTCTCCAACTATACAATGAGGATAACGGTGCTTGCCTTCCAACCTGACAATGTCCTATGGATAATCAGAAACAGTATTCATAATTACTCACATTTGAATTGTTAGCCTTTTGTATGTATTATAAGACCGCCTGCCTTCATATGACTGTGAAAAAGGCTCTCTATCTAGTAACTATTAGTCAAAACACTGCTAAATATCTTATGAATTAGATTTTTCTTTGTTCTCACATGTCACTCTTCAATCTCTGAAGGATTGGTAAAGGTCACCCAGCACACAAATGACATTGTTGGGACATGAACCCAAGCCAATGACTCTAAATCCAATGTGCTTCCAACCATGGCAGGTGGCCTTTCAAAGAAGAATAATAAATGTGGAAGTGTTAGATTGAACTATATGAAATTCCAGTTTTGCAAGTCAAGAAAAAAAAGATGAATATCAATTTCATACAATTCCAATTGATATTTTACAAATATGTAAAGGTTTATACACACACAAGTTATTGTGATAACTTTGGCTGATTAGCACTGTCTGTAGACCACTCTTATTCACAATAGAATCATTTCTCTTGAATAGTCTCACCACTTAAAACTACATGCATTATTGCTTGCCAATGTATGTGTTTTCTCTTCTATAGCTATATTCTATAGGTGAGGCAGTGCAAGGCAAATGAAATGTACAACACGTCCCAGCAGCCCAGGAAATATGTGAACTGCTGTTTCAAATCGACTGCTTCTTTCTGGCATCCTTTCCTGAAATAATGAACCAAAACATTTCTCTCCATAATAAGAAATGCTTTGTGCCAATGAGAACTCAGAATTGTCTTTGGGGCTAGATCCCAAGACATTCATTTAACCTTGATGAACAAAGATGAGCTGTTTTTAAATCTCTCTCATAAGATGGACAAAAGCATTATAACACAACCCAATGAAAACAAATAAGAGTCCTCAAACTCCCCAAAATAACTGTGTCTACCCTTTAAAGGTTGGATGGCATCACCGACTCAATGGATATGAGTTTGGGTAAACTCCAGTAGTTGGTGATAGACAGGGAGGCCTGCGTGCTGCGGTTCATTGGGTCACAAAGAGTTGGACACGCCTGAGCGACTGAACTGAACTGAACCCTTTAAAGAGAACTTGGACATTTCAAATGGAAAGGGCTCCTTACAGAACATTTTACAAACTTAGCACAAAATGCACAATAGTTTGGGAAGTAAGGAGAAATCCAGTTCTTGATACAATAATCAGTTAGGCTGAAGAAGGATTTGGATATGAAACTGTATTTTTACTAGAATCACACGACAGTACATCCAGAGTTTTCTGGAAGCTGTGGATGAATGATGCTTCAGAAGAGATATTAAATAACAAATTATACCTCAAAACAACATCACTGTGCAGTCAACTTTTTTAGCCAAACTGAGTGTCTGAGAACCTGGGAGTAATTATATATAAATTAATTTGCAGGCTCCAGTTGTTTTACGGCCCATACTTGAAATTCTCATCACTGAGAGGGGTTCATAAAAAGACATCTCATATTTCTAGTGTAAAATTCAAAATTTCAATTCACAATTCTTTATGCAGCCTGATTTCTGCACTTGTTTTTAGAGATGCTCCCTAAGAAAAGTCAAAATCTAATTTCTCTTTTAAAGACTTTTACCATGGTAAAAATTTTTAAAAATACAAATGAAAGTATCTTCTAACTACTTATCAATATAAACTGACATTGAATCTAATCTCAGATGTTTTTTAAAATGTCTAAATTGTTGGCACACAGACCTTCTAAACTACATGCATAATATATTTGTATATTATTTATAATGTCATATGTGGTTTGTGACTGTGTAATATATAATAAACCCTAAGTGGTTTATTTACTTTTTATAAGCCTTGGAGACAAACAATATATTTTTTGTAAGACAGAAGTTTTATTAACATTTGTTTCCCCCCTAAAACAGAGATTTACAAGGATATACAACATTTGCCTAAATGAGTCTGTTGGATTTAAATCTTAACCACACTGAGAATATGCAAATCCAGAAGCTAGAGTTGAACAGAAGAAGGCAAGAGACAAAATACACTAAAATGATTTTCTTTTAATTTGTCTTATTACTTTCCGATTATGACCTCCACAGAAATGTAGGCCCTAGTAAATTACGTATAAGAGATCTGAAGAGAGAAGCTGGAAAGTGAATACACTACTAGATTAGAAATTAAGAAATATCTTTTCTAGAAATGTGTATTTTTACCTTTAGAGAGAATTTTGAAATGCTTGCCTTCATACCTAACCATTCATTCAATCATTCATTCTTTCCACAAGCTGTATACACACAATAGTTTGGGAAGTAAGGAGAAATCCAGTTCTTGATACAATAATCAGTTAGGCTGAAGAAGGATTTGGATATGAAACTGTATTTTTACTAGAATCACACGACAGTACATCCAGAGTTTTCTGGAAGCTGTGGATGAATGATGCTTCAGAAGAGATATTAAATAACAAATTATACCTCAAAACAACATCACTGTGCAGTCAACTTTTTTAGCCAAACTGAGTGTCTGAGAACCTGGGAGTAATTATATATAAATTAATTTGCAGGCTCCAGTTGTTTTACGGCCCATACTTGAAATTCTCATCACTGAGAGGGGTTCATAAAAAGACATCTCATATTTCTAGTGTAAAATTCAAAATTTCAATTCACAATTCTTTATGCAGCCTGATTTCTGCACTTGTTTTTAGAGATGCTCCCTAAGAAAAGTCAAAATCTAATTTCTCTTTTAAAGACTTTTACCATGGTAAAAATTTTTAAAAATACAAATGAAAGTATCTTCTAACTACTTATCAATATAAACTGACATTGAATCTAATCTCAGATGTTTTTTAAAATGTCTAAATTGTTGGCACACAGACCTTCTAAACTACATGCATAATATATTTGTATATTATTTATAATGTCATATGTGGTTTGTGACTGTGTAATATATAATAAACCCTAAGTGGTTTATTTACTTTTTATAAGCCTTGGAGACAAACAATATATTTTTTGTAAGACAGAAGTTTTATTAACATTTGTTTCCCCCCTAAAACAGAGATTTACAAGGATATACAACATTTGCCTAAATGAGTCTGTTGGATTTAAATCTTAACCACACTGAGAATATGCAAATCCAGAAGCTAGAGTTGAACAGAAGAAGGCAAGAGACAAAATACACTAAAATGATTTTCTTTTAATTTGTCTTATTACTTTCCGATTATGACCTCCACAGAAATGTAGGCCCTAGTAAATTACGTATAAGAGATCTGAAGAGAGAAGCTGGAAAGTGAATACACTACTAGATTAGAAATTAAGAAATATCTTTTCTAGAAATGTGTATTTTTACCTTTAGAGAGAATTTTGAAATGCTTGCCTTCATACCTAACCATTCATTCAATCATTCATTCTTTCCACAAGCTGTATACTGATCATGTATTGTATAAATAAAAGGCAGAAGATGAGAGAACGGAAGAAGAAAGGAGTTTCAGGCCTGAAGAGTTCTTTGTTCAATCTAATTGAAAGAGAATATACAAATTTGAAACCACTGAAGAGCATTTCTCCCTTAATAAAGTTTTACGAATGAGGACATGAATGCTTGGAGACACTCAGAAAGGAAGTGTCTCCAAGGAAGTAATCGGAGTATGACCAGCTTCTTGGTGCACTTGACTTGAGTCTTAAAGACAAAGATTCCTCTTGGATCTGGACAGTGAATAACATACCTGTCGCACACTTACCTCTTCTCAGGTTCGTATTATGCCATCTCACTCTCATTCTTTATTTTGCTATGTTTCTAGTAGAACTATCCCATGTTTACCCCAGGAAACTCTTAATTTTCAAAGTTAAGGTATAAAGCTTCTCTCGACTCTTGTCCATAAAAAACATCGAGTGCAAGAAAGGATCAGACAGGTCAGTCCCAACCCGAATTAATGACAGCAATAACACAGACAAAAGAACTGACTGCTGCTAACAAACCACCACCTTCAGGAGCAGCACTTATATCACCAGAAGTTCCTAAAAGAAAAAATAAATAAAACTATGGTGAGTGATATTTAGGTAAAACCACAGTAATCAAGGTTAGCAATCTAGTAGGAGAAATCAAGAAAAAATACAGCATGGTGATTTTAAGGACTGAGGCGATTCTCAATGAAGCTATCCATTTCAAAGCAAGAGGAAATTTTGGCAAAAAGTGCAACCACACACAGAATCACTAAGTAGTTCATTAAAGAAAATAATAATAATAATGGTTATACTGTTTTAAATTGCAATGAATCTACCTACGTAGACTTCTACACCAGGGTACTGTCATTAATGGTCTCAAACTGTAAAACATGTTTAATTTTGCTCTAAGTTCACAAGATACCATGACATTTATAAACATACAAGTTATAAAGGAGACAACGAATAGAAAGCTACTGGGCTATCTACCACCTTTATCATGCTTACATATTTATTTCCATCAGAAGGACACAGAGAATGTAAAAGTTCAGTGCAAGCTAGTTACGAATCTGCAGACCATCAGCCAGCTGTACTGTGCTTAGCAGCACTGAGGAAAGTTGACAACTGCAATCTGGATAGCAGGCTGTAAAGCAGGAATCTTTCTTAAAAAAAACCAATTTAAGGGTCAGGGAGAGTCACTCATCTTTTTATCTTTGCATTATGGCAAGAGTAATAGAATGACAGAGGTTTTCTGCATATGCACTAGAAAGAATCTTTTCCAATTTCACCGTTAAGCAAATATGATCTCAAAATATTTAGCATTACCAAAGTATGTTCACTCCGGGTGGAGGGAGGGATGTGGTCAAGACACATCACTCAAACTCTCATGTCCTATCTCATGTTAAGTGTTAATCCTCCCTGTTCCCTGAGGATGGCTGTTTCTCACAGTACCAGCCATCCTCTGCAACACAACAGTCGGCCTGACCCATGGAAGGATGAGTTGCCTAATGACGTCTGTGTGTTTTCAGTTTATTAACACTCTGCATGACAAACATAGTGATCGCCTTCCTTAATACATGATAAATGATGTCCTCAGATCACAAGGAAATAAGCTTGCACCATATTTTTTGCCTGATAAGTTCATGCATCATTATACTTCTGTCTTTAAAGATCTCACCCCAGCCCTCAAAATCAGGGAGAATCTTCTCTCTACTCAGAGGACCTGGCCTGTTAGAAAACACTTTTGTTCTTACAGAAAACGGCTATTTGCAGCCCATGAAATACAATGTAAATCACAGTGAGGGTCAATGCTTACTAATTGTCCATGACTAAAGGGCCACGTAATGTCTAGTGACACACAGAATTCCAAATAATGCCTCAGCTCTCCGTGCACACCAGTCATCAAATATACATTAAAGGAGGCCTGTTTCTAAGAGCACAAACATGGACATCAAATGTTGTCAAGGAGGCTCTTCTCAAGTGTGAACTATGTTACTGAATTAGCAGTAAATGCATTATTTAGGGAATGGTTATGTTTTGAATATCACAAAAAAACACAAAGGCCTTGCTTTCTCCCTCCCTCCTTAGCTGGTCTTTCCTAAAGAATTCTGTTTCATTTGCTTCTCATTAGTCTTCTCAAGTCTAGTGAATAATTATGAAGAATGTAGGGGGAAATGAGGTGAGTTGGGAAGAATAAATAAGATCCTGTCTCCTCTGGAAAAAGTGCCCCATGTATACTGATCAATTTAAGAGTGATTTAGAATATAAATGAGATGATACTCAACACTCTTGAATGTGATCCTAGACCCTCCAGAAGCTCCAGGGTGGGCTGCCCTCCAAATGATAGAAACAGTGAAAAACTTGAAACAATTAGAATCAAGGGAAAAGCATCAGCCCTGGCCAGCTTTCCCTTGGCTCTGCCTGCTTCAGAGGAGACAGTTACCCAGGATGCATAGCGGTATCCCAAGTAATGGCCACATGTGATTGAGTGTGTCTGTTTCCTTCACCAAATCCTTCCATTTGATGACACCGTCTGACGTCATGTTCTCTGAACAAGATATGCAGCATCAGTGCAGCCTGTAACCAGTAACTGAGCTTCTATATCCGCTCAGGCACAACTGGACACTGACTGTACTGTTTTCATCATAATCCTACAGTATGATAATTAATTAGTACTTCTTTCAACCACTTGGAAGACAAGAGGCACTCTGTAAGCATTCAGGATTAATATTCATCAGTTTTCCTCCTACCAGAAGCCCCAGGTTTTCTGTGCTATCCCTATTATCACAAAATTCTTTCTTGTAAACTCTTTATAAACATGAACTAATTAATAAAGATTCTAGTCCATAAGTATCATATATAAAGGAATGTGGAAAAAAAGGATAGGGAAACTAGTCTCATTAGTTACACATCTCAAATGTAAAAGACGAGGGGGAAAAATCAGCTTATTTTATAAAAGACAGAGTATAAAGAAAAAACCTTTTAGTAGGAAGATTTGAGACTGGAGCTAGCTCTTAAAAGAGGAGGTGGAATAATAATTCCTTGAAATTTCCAAGTCACAGCTTGATGTGTACTTCTCTGGGGTGCTTAAAGGGAGAAGAGAAAGTTCAACAAAGAGAACAAATACAATGGGGAAAATCAATTGGCAGATGGAGCTTCAGGAGCTGGTAAATGTCTATGCATAACTTGCTCAAATGCATTCTAGCCTATAACATGGAATATTCTGATCACCCAAAATCAACCAGGCCAGACACACAGCTCCAAATTTCCCTAAAATGTTCAGAAGGTAAGTTATCACCCATTCCTACCTCCAAGGTAAACTCTGCCCTATATACCATTAATGTCAATTAGTTAATACCAAAGAACAAAACTGCAAAGTTGAAATGATTTCTAAAGTAATACCCAGTCTGGTGTGTCCAGATGCCCTGAACTGGATAGGCAACCCTTGACAAGGAGGCATTTGTGTTCCAGAAAACAGCTGCAAGTCAACCATTTTAAGCCAAATTTTATGTCCTATAATTATTGTGTTACAAAAATTTCCTGCCTGAAAAGAGATTTCACTCTATAAATGAAACAGAATTGATCAGGAAAATGACTGAAAAGGAAACAACTTTATGCTTTCCTAGAGTTGGCAAAATAATGTATTACAGAAAAGCTGTATCCTCTTTTGGAAGCTCTTCAACCTCGACTGGTTTTGTTAAGCTTTCTTAAAGCTGAATGTAGTAAAGTTTTAATTGGCCAAATCTTACACTTTTCCTGGTACACAGGCATAACTCACTGCTCTAGGACTTGGAGTAGCATTCAGAATTGATGCCTCAAATTATCACTACCAAGTCATGTGCATTAATGGACCTGAAAAAATTCTTTACAAGACCAATGCAGAGTTAGGGGCCATTTTCACTAATTCGTTCTCTAAAGACAGATAGAGATGAAGTGAGCTAAGGCAGGGATTCCCAGAAACTTTAAGTTACAGCTTGGTGAGTTCTTCCTTAGAGCACCAGAATGGCTTTCAACATCAGTAGACTTGACTTGATGAAGGTCATCTTTGTTCACAGCCTTTAAGTGGTCATACTGTGAGGTTTACCCCATCTTTATTCTGGAGATAGCAAAAGCAAGGGGATTCAGGTTGAAATGTAACTAGTGGGGAAATTTTGTGGGGAAGTTTGATTCTGCCATGTCCTATGCCATGTAAATTCATGAATATGGTCGGAGTAATAGTACACCCGTTGGGAAGGTATATTGATAATACTCTAATTATCTTTCCCAATCTCAACAACCTTTTCTTATGAGTCCTTATGAGTTCCAAGAGCCACCAGAACTTACCCAATTTTGAGTTGCACTGTATTATTTACTTGGACCAACAAGCTTATGACATATTATTAATTTTTGACTGACCAGATTCTATTTTTCTCCTAAAACATAACTCTACTCATAAGTTACTTTGTTTAGGAATTTTTAACATTCTAGAGAAGTTATGCACATTTCTCAGTGTCTGCCAACACTATTGATTTCAAGATCACTATTTTTAGCATCTTACAGTTTTACATTTTATATTCTTTGCTCCTCTTACTAATTGGAACAAGGATTGATGTTCAGTTCAGTTGCTCAATCGTGTCCGACTCTGCAACCCCATGAATCGCAGCATGCCAGGCCTCTCTGTCCATCACCAACTCCCAGAGTTCACTCAGACTCACGTCTATCGAGGCAGTGATGCCATCCAGCCATCTCATCCTCTGTTGTCCCCTTCTCCTCCTGCCCCCAATCCCTCCCAGCATCAGAGTCTTTTCCAGTGAGTCAACTCTTCGCATGAGGTGGCCAAAGTACTGGAGTTTCAGCTTCAGCATCATTCCTTCCAAAGAAATCCCAGGGTTGATCTCCTTCAGAATGGACTGGTTGGATCTCCTTGCAGTCCAAGGGACTCTCAAGAGTCTTCTCCAACACCACAGTTCAAAAGCTTCAATTCTTCTGCGCTCAGCCCTCTTCACAGTCCAACTCTCACATCCATACATGACCACAGGGAAAACCAAAACCTTGACTAGATGGACCTTAGTCGGCAAAGTAATGTCTCTGCTTTTGAATATGCTATCTAGGATTGATGTTACTTGCTCTCTATTCAGGTTGAAAAACATCAAAACAAAAGCAGTCATTTGGGTTTGAGATTAACTTCACACATTTGAGCTGATCCCTGACCTGCTCTTGACAGGATACTTTCAAATATACTTCCATTACAATTTGAAAATGTGATCAGACTAAAGTCTATAGTAAGGTATTTGGCACAGTTGCACATATTTATTATCCATTCATTTGTCCAACAAATATTTACTTATTTATTGCTTTTAGGCTAGATGTCTATTCACACATTTATTTAATAAATAAATTCACACATTCATTCCACAAAGATGCAGTGAGCTAGTTAGTTATGAGCTAGATAAACTGTTCTACAAAATGCTAGATATTAATACAAATGACAGGTTCTTCAACCTTAAGGAACTCAGAGTCTAATGAGACAACATATAGTATTTCCTTCTCCAGGGGATCTTCTCAACCCAGGGCTTGAACCTGGGTCTCCTGCATTGTAGACAGATGCTTTACCATCTGAGCCACAAGGGAAGTGCAATATATATATATATATATATATATATATATATACACACATATATATTTGCCATACGCATATATGTAACAGTCTATATAATTATATAGGGCTTTTCTGGTGGCTCAGTGGTAAAGATTCCACCTGCCATACAGGAGACTGCCTACAATGAAAGAGACGTGGGTTTGATCCCTGGGTCAGGAAGATCTGCTGAGAAGGAAATGACAATCTACTCCAGTATTTTTGTCTGGGAAATCCCATGGACAGAGGAACCTGGTGGGCTACAGTCCATGGGGTCACAAAGAGGTGGGCATGACTTAGTAACTAAGGCACCACTACCATAAATATATATATATATATGATTGCCACATAATTGCCTATTTAATTATATATATAATTTCCATATTTAATTGCCTATAATTGCTTGAAAGTGAAAAAATAGTATAATTAGTGTAATCGTATAAAGCAATTATGAGAATACAGAAAAGTGAGAAAGATTATCTCTGTTTCTAGATGTTTAGGAAGGCTACTCAGAGGGTCTGGCATTTGAGGTGGGCCCTGAAGATGAAGCAAAGATTCAACCGACAAGAAGAGCCAGGTGTAACTCTCAAAAATAGAAAACCACGCTTTGAGAATGATGAGTGGACCCTATAGGATGTAACCTGATGAAGAAGCAGGAAGGGAGACAGAAAATTATGCTGGGCTTCGTGATGACAGGTCTGCCCACCTCCTCCTCTCCCACAAGAAAATTGCATAAACATGTTGCATAAGATCAGACATACTTTGTGTAGACATGAAGATAATAAATGTGCATTTAGAGTCTGTTGTTTATAAAACAACGTGCAAGCCCAGTGGAAAAACAGAGACTTACGAGGCACTGTCTATGTCACTCTCAACTGATGCCCTGCTGTGACTGTAAGTTACTGTTTTATGATATTTGTGTGGAAGGAAATATGTGTACAGCTTGGCTCTATCACTAGATCATAAATTTCTGAAAAGTGTGAATACAAGACCATATATTTTTCTTCTTTGTACTCTTCCAGCATCAATTGTGGTGCCTTTTACATATTAGATGCAGGATAATTACATTCTGAAAGAAAAGACAAATGAGTAAGTTTGCCATCTAATTGAGGTGGCATTATTTACACACATAAGAAGGTAAATAACAACACACAGGATATCACACAGCAGCAGGTAATGGAGGGCCAAACGTATGTTTGAGATAGGAAAACCTGAGAGTTCACAATGAAGTGAAGTGTTCGTTGCTCATCTTGTCCGACTCTTTGCAACTAATTGAGGTGGCATTATTTACACACATAAGAAGGTAAATAACAACACACAGGATATCACACAGCAGCAGGTAATGGAGGGCCAAACGTATGTTTGAGATAGGAAAACCTGAGAGTTCACAATGAAGTGAAGTGTTCGTTGCTCAGTCTTGTCCGACTCTTTGCAACCCCATGGACTATAGCCTGCCAGGGTCCTCTGTCCATGGGATTCTCCAGGCAAGAATACTGGAGTGTGTAGCCATTGCCTTCTACAGTGGATCTTTCCAACCCAGGAACGGAACTCAGGTCTCCTGCACTACAGGCAGAGTCTTTACTGTCTGAGACACCAATAGTTTGAGAGAGAAGTAAACTTTAATTTGAAGAATAAGTCAGATTTTCAAAGGAGAGAGAAGATCAGCAGATATAAGTAGCTCAAGATGTCAGGATGAAAACTTTCAAATACAGGGTTCATCTAAGACTACTTAAAACTTTGCTAAGAGAAAGTGGGTAGTGGGTCTAAGGTTGTAATCTTCCCCACCGACAAAACTAAATCAATCAGCTCCATCATATTTGCTTGCCCGTGTCTGTACCCCCAAAGTTAAAAAACGTACATGACGCCAATGAACCTATTGATGAAACAGAGACAGACTCAGAGACAGACTCACATGGAGAAAAGATTTGTGGTCAGTAAGAGGGAAAGAGGCCGGGAGAGAGGTGGATTGGGAGTTTGGGATTAGCAGAGACAAACTGCTGTATACAGAGGATGGATTAACAACAAAGTCATACTGTATAGAACAGAGAAGTATAGTCAATAGCCTAGATAAATCATAGCAGAAAAGGATACAAAAAGAATGTGTGTGTGTATACAAAAAAGGTGCATGCGTGCATGCGCGCATACACACACACACATACACACATATAACTGCATCACTTTACTATATAGCTGAAATTAACACGACACTGTAAATCAACTATAATTCAATAAAAAATAAACAACAAAAAACAATACTACTCTACAAATCATGCTGTTGTTGAGAAAGGGAGCCAGATGAGAAGCTGTTGATGAGGACTTATAACCCAGTCCTATTACTGAAAAGCAAACAAACCAATCAATCAAAATACATTGGCTGCCCTATCCACTGTTTCCATAATAAAGGATCATTTTTCATATTTTTAGAAGATGAATAGAAGGTCCACAGCCAGCATTATCATTTGTATCCAGAGTCACCCAGAACTAATAGTCATTTTGTAACTAAAGCAAATATAGACAGGGAGACTTAATTGGAACAAAAATAAGACTTGCAAAGGTGGAGAGTCCACACCACTGGCAGGCTCTCTCAGCAACAGGCGCTGTTATTAACCTGCCAGCCACCCTGTGTGGGGGCCAATGAATCAGACATACAGCTACAGCCATGTAGGCAGCACCAGAAACAGCACAGTCAGATATCCAAAGAAATTACTGTATGTCCGGGTAGGCCTCTAAACGCAATTCTTCATCACATGAAGTAAGAAAAAATAAAAGGCCAACAGAAACAGTGGACTATACCCCTTCACACGCGATGGGTCCCTATGCACCAAAGCCATGAAGGCTCACAGCAGCAATGGCCAGACACTCCCTCAGCCCAGCTGGAATTACGCATGAAGCCAGGTGCTTTCTTCCTTTAAGTGTCTGTGCTCTAGGGAAGAATTCACCTGTTGATATGCTTGTGCCTAATTGCTCAGTCCTGTCTGACCCTTTGTGACCTTTTTTGACTAGCTAGCTCACCTGGCTTTTGATGCTTTCGAACTGTGATGTTGGAGAAGATTCTTCAGAGTCCCTTGGACTGCAAGGAGATCCCACCAGTCCATCCTAAAGGAGATCAGTCCTGAATGTTCATTGGAAAGACTGATGTTGAAGCTCAAATGCCAATACTTTGGCCACCTGATGCGAAGAGCTGACTCATTTTTTGAAAAGATCCTAATGCTGGGGAAGACTGAAGACAGGAGGAGAAGGGGATGACAGAGGATGAGATGGTTGGATGGCATCACTGTCTCAACAGACATGAGTTTGAGCAAGCTCTGGGAGATGGTGAAGGACAAGGAAGCCTGGCGTGCTCCAGTCCATAAGGTCACAAAGAGTTGAACACATTGAGGGATACATTAAGTGACTGAACAACAACCACCTATCCATGGGGTTTTTTCAGGAAAGAATATTGGAGTAGGTAGCCATTTCCTTCTCCAGGGGATCTTCCTGACCCAGGGATCAAACCCATGTCTCCTGCATCACAGGATTTTTTACCCACTAAGCCATTGGGAAAGCCCGCCTGTAGATGATAAAATGGAAACTGTCACTGGCGCAGTGCAGGTAGATGTTGTAAGTCAATGATGCTCAAATTGTAGTATCCAAAATAGCAGCATCAGATCCCCTGGGAAACTTTGAAGTGCAAATTCTTGGGGCTTCAGACCAACTGAATCAAAAACACTGGAAGTGGGGCCGAGGAATCTGTGTTTTGTAAACTCCCCAGGTAATTCTACTGCAAGCTCAAACTTAATCACTGTAATAAGCATAAGGAAAGGAAAAGAATATATAGAATTTATAATCCACTGTGGTCAGGGTCATCCACTGAGAGGTGGCCATGATGAGGAAAGTACTGCATCCTTTTCTCTAAAGGAAAACACTCTTCTTATATCGACTTATTAATTCATTCAACCTGGCAAGCATTCACTGAATACCCATGACCTGCCTGCTATTATTCCAGGCATTGGCCAAGGAAAAAATAACAAAGTGCAGCCCTCTCTTTAAGGATTATAAAGCCTAGTGAGGCAATAACTAGCCTTTTGCTCTGCATCCCTTCTGCATGCCAGGCATTTATAGAATATGTTTTAGTTACTGTTCATTAAATTGAGATGACCCATGAGTTACAAAACAATTCCTTGGTTCAACTTATTGATTTTAAATGAAAATTCACCAGTCTTTGTCATTCATTACAATACACTATCTTATTTTATTGAAACTTCTCCATAATGAAATAAAAAGGCAACTGCTCTGTTGATTAAATATTTATCCCAAAGGGAGTTGTAAGAGCTATAGGAATTAATATTGAACCAACAAGCTTTTTCTGAAAAATGGATAAAGATGCTGATACCATCTCAGGACATTTTTCAGTTGGCTCAGGTCAACTTCCAGAAACTATACTGTTTCTGAGTTAACTGCTAGGCTTTCTCTATAAAGAAGAGGTTTAGAGCAATAGTTGGCAGACACAAACGCTGAGATAAACTTCAGTCAGGAGAATCGGGAGAGGTCACATGGTTGAAGTTTTTCTGATTTGCCTTTTTCTTTGAACACTTAGGACATCAGTTCAGTTCAGTTGCTCAGTCGTGTCTGACTCTTTGCGACCCCATGAATCGCAGCATGCCAGGCCTCCCTGTCCATCACCAACTCCCAGAGTTCATTCAGACTCGTGTCCATCGAGTCAATGATGCCATCCAGCTATCTCATTCTTGGTCGTCCCCTTTTCCTCCTGCCCCCAATCCCTCCCAGCATCAAAGTATTTTCCAATGAGTCAACTCTTCTCATGAGGTGGCCAAAGTACTGGAGTTTCAGCTTTAGCATCATTCCTTCCAAAGAAATCCCAGGGCTGATTTCCTTCAGAATGGACTGGTTGGATCTCCTTACAGTCCAAGGGACTCTCAAGAGTCTTCTCCAACACCACAGTTCAAAAGCTTCAATTCTTTGGCACTCAGCCTTCTTCATAGTCCAACTCTCACATCCATACATGACTACTGGAAAAACCATAGCCTTGACTAGACGGACCTTAATCGGCAAAGTAATGTCTCTGCTTTTGAATATGCTATCTAGATTGGTCATAATTTTCTTCCAAGGGGTAAGCGTCTTTTAATTTCATGGCTGCAGTCACCATCTGCAGTGATGTACCCTTGATATGTGAACTTGTTCTATATCTTTCCAGGGGATGGTGGCA
>SJYC01144814.1:0-13345 GCA_006408675.1 Madoqua kirkii | reverse complement strand
GTAATGTCTCTGCTTTTGAATATGCTATCTAGATTGGTCATAATTTTCTTCCAAGGGGTAAGCGTCTTTTAATTTCATGGCTGCAGTCACCATCTGCAGTGATGTACCCTTGATATGTGAACTTGTTCTATATCTTTCCAGGGGATGGTGGCAGGTTTATCTAAGGCTATTTATTTTATTACTTTATGGCAAATAGATGGGGAAACAATGGAAACAGTGAGAGACTTTATCTTCTTGGGCTCCAAAATCACTGCAGATGGTGATGGCAGCCATGAAATTAAGACACTTGCTCCTTGAAAGAAAATCTACGATGAACCCAGACAGCATATTAAAAAGCAGAGACATTACTTTGCCAATAAAGGTCCATCTAGTCAGAGCTATGGTTTTTCCAGTAGTCATGAAAGGATGTGAGAACTGGACTATAAAGAAAATTGAGCACTGAAGAATTGATGCTTTTGAACTGTGGAGAAGACTCTTGAGAGTCCCTTGGACTCCAAGAAGATCAAATTAGTCAATCCTAAAGGAAATCAGTTCTGAATATTCATTGGAAGGACTGAAGGTAAAGCTGAAACTCCAATACTTTGGTTACCTGATGTGAAGAACTGACTCACTGGAAAAGACCCTAACGCTGGGGAAGATAGAAGGTGGGAGAAGGATGAAATGGTTGGATGGCATTACCATCTCAATGGACATGAGTTTGAGCAAGCTCCGGGGATTGGTGATGGACAGGGAAGCCTGGCATGCTGCAGTCCATGGGATCACAAAGAATTGGACACGACTGAGCGACTGAACTGAAATGACTGAAGTTCCTGGGCTTTCCTGGGGGCTCACTGTAAAGAACCTGCATGCCAAAGCAGGAGACTCAGGTTTGATCCCTGGGTTGGGAAGAACCCCTGGAGAAGGAAATGGCACCCCACTCCAGTATTCTTGCCTGGGAAATCCCACGGACAGAGGAGCCCAATGGGCTACAGTCCATGGGGTTGCAAAAGAGTAGGGCACAGCTTAGCAACTAAACAACAATGACATTGAAGTTCACAATCAGTCACATTTTATCGCCCCAAACACAAGGACATAGCTCAACCAGGCAACGTGTAGACTAGGGAAGCGTTTATTTTCTTCCCTGCTTTAAAGGTCATAAAGTAGGAAACCCTAGAAAAGAAGTACAGTTTGCCTGGCATCATACAATCCACCAGTTTCTGGTGCTTGCATCTGAAGAGGTATTGTTCCTGGGCCTGCTAGAGACACGCCCCCTCAGAACATGGGGAAAGCTGGCCTCAGTCCGTACGTGGTTAGACGTCACCTGCTAATACATACAACCCCCAGGAATGTATAATCTACTAGGCCATCCATTTGGTGTGGCCCACCCAGGGATTTTTCCTGACCTCGTAAGTCTGCGGAACAAACGTCACAAACATGAGCTATTCTGTGTGAGAGAACAATGAGTTCTGGGCTGCAGAAGAGTCAGCAGTAAAGAGAAAAGCAGATACCCAGGTAGAATCAGTGGAAATGACAGGCCAGGAGGAGCTGTGACCCAGCCAAGACGGCATGCCCCGAATGTGGGGAGAGACTTTGGTTCAGGTTTGCCAGAATAACAGGAAGGGAGATCCTAGGCCCAGAATGGGACAGGCTTACACTGTTCGGTAAATTACCCCAGAAGTCTCAGATCGCCCAGCTTCTCCACTGTACTTTGTCTCTTCTCTATCAGCTTAGAAATAGCTAGGAGAGTCCGTGCCCTTGTAACTAAGCCACTCCATTTGGCAAATGCTTTTATAATGCTTTTCTGGCCTGAGTATCTGTGGCTTTCTTGAAGGGCCCCTGGGATACATGTTCTTCACCCTGAAGCTGCATAGAAGTCTCTTATTCCTCTGCTGATACCAAGCAAAAGCTCACAGCCCATGAAACCAGGGGAATCTGAAGTCCAACACCCAGCAACGCTGCAGGCAAAGCCTCGGTCCTCTCTCTCTGACTCAAACAGTCCGCGGTTATCTGAGCATGCAGCTTTGTGACCATAATTGCTGGGTGGATAATAGCACCATTGTCTTTAGACACAATAAATGCCCCTTTTCCAGCCAATAGTAGATTTCTATCTAAACATTAAAATATTCTGTTTTGGTTTGGATTTTCCCGTGTTACCCCAGAACCTGCCTGCTTTTAATTATGGTGTTAGACCTCTGAAAGCTTGGGTTGGCAACCTCAGCAAACAGAAAACAAACAACGGATTGTTATCCATTAACCGCATCAGTAGCTTTGGCTCACACTGCTGATGGATGCTGTAGGGTGCTGTCTTTCCCGCTCCTGTTTCCCCATTTGTTTGATTCCTGATGACTTAGCTGCAGGCTCTGTGTCTGGGAATTGGAAGGGAGGATGGTCTTTCTCAAAGCAAGTTGCCAATCTGTAAGACACCCCTGCAGCTCAAAGGTTTTCATTAAGTATTTTTCAGACAAACTTTCAGTTGTAACAGCTCATTATGGCTGCTCTCTGATGTCACTTGGTCCAGCCTAAACCTTCAGTTCAAAACCTGTGCCGTTAAGGCCCCTGGAGTTCATCTGAAAACTAGTCTTTGCCAGGAAACAGGGTCAATGTGACCTAGCCAGCACAGGTGTTCATCATTAGATGAAGGCCTGGGAAGCTGCAGGAAATAATTCCTAAAGGCCTGGTTTTCAAAACCCAGCTGCCCATTGACTCTGGGCTTTTTTTTTTAAATATTGGAAGTTATGAGTAGAATGATTCCAAATCTGTTGCAAACAATATCTGAGTAAGGGAAAGCTGAAGGCTAGGTTGTTTTTTTCTAAAATATTTATTTACTTGGTTGGGCTGAGTCTTAGTTGAGGCACACAGGATCTTCAGCAGCATGCAGGATCTTTAGTTGCAACATGTGGGATCTAGTTCCCTGACCAGAGATTGAACCCAGGCACCCTGCATTGGGAGCATGGAGTCTTAGCCCTAGACCACCAGGGAAGTCCCAAGGCAGCAGCAGCTGCTGTTGCTAAGTCACTTCAGTCATGTCTGACTCTGTGCGACCCCACAGATAGCAGCCCATCAGGCTCCCCCGTCCCTGGGATTCTCCAGGAAAGAACACTGGAGTAGGTTGCCATTTCCTTCTCCAATGCATGAAAGCGAAAAGTGAAAGGGAAGTCGCTCAGTCATGTCCAACTCTTCGGGACCCCATGGACTGTAGCCTACCAGGCTCCTCCATCCATGGGATTTTCCAGGCAACAGTGCTGCAGTGGGGTGCCATTGTTTTCTCTAGCCCCAAGGCTACTGTTGTTAAACACATCCATAGAAAGATGAAGTCCAGATTGCCTGGATGCAGGAGTATAAATCTATCAGATCTAAGTCTTTCTGATAATTGGGCTTAGAGATGAGCTTTCCAAGCTGCATCTGTTGTTTTTAACTCGTAGTCTTAGAAAAGATGCTGGATTCAGCCAATGAGGATAAATGAGATACCTACTATGAAATAAAACGCAAACCTAGGGCCACATGGCACAAAACAAGCATGATATAGATTGAAAAGTACTCTATGGATTGAAAGTTAAAATGCATGTTTAGGGAAACAGCATGAAGATGTGTACATAATGGAACCTGAGTCCAAAAGGGACTTTAAAGATAATCTAGACCAGAACTCCCAATTCTGGATGTACCTTAGAACCTAGGTGACTGGTCTGTGGTTGGGGGGGTCTAAGTAACCAGAACAATGATTTTCTGCAACTTTCATGCGCTTCAGAGTTTGGGGGGACTGTACTGAAACATATTTCTGGGCCTCAGCCCCAAAGATTCCAGTTCAGTATGTTTTGTGCAGGGCCCACACATTTGCACTTGTGAGATGCTCCCTGGAGATGCTGATCCATGTGGTCAGGCAGCCACAGTCCTGGCCCACAGCTGATTCAGTGATTATCAAACTTCCCAGTGCATAGAAATGAAAGTCATACACAGCTTAAGAAATGGATTCCTGGGCTCCACCCCTCCAAAGTTACTGATTTAAGGAATCACATTCTAACAAATATCCAGGTGGACCCACAGTCTTAAAAACCACTGATTTGTATCAGGTGAGGATGGCGAGGTGCCTTTTAGAACCATCTGAAGTGTTTCTTCAAACTACATCTGCACTCAACTTTCTTTGTGGTCCAGATTAAGGATTACTGATAGAGCAAATCTCTATTACAAATAGGCATTTCATCCTTCTCACTTAACAGATAAGAACATTGAGGCTTACAGTAGAACCACAACCGCGACACAAAGATGTTGGTGGAGAGCTACGGTCAGTGCCTGCCGCACATCCCAACTCGACGCAGAAGCTCAAGAGTTCTGAGGATGAGGAGAGGGAGACGACTTTGAAAAGGAGGCTGATATCATCGCTTCTCAGTTCTGCCTTAGACTGGTCCTGGCTTTACCATGGAGAAATGCATGAAAGGCAAACACCTTCCATCACAAATAGCATTACAACCACTGTGTAAGACTGCAAGAAAACCCTGAAAGGAAGATGGTCTGATTTTCTTCCCCCGAAATATTTATGCCTGAAGCAGATGCTACTGAAACTGCAAAGTTTGACTCCAGCCCTACAGAAAACCAGACAGTGAAATTCAACTTTGTGGGTTTTCCATCTTGTGATTTTTTGTCTTTATAAACATAAATTAATATCATCACACTATTTGAGTAAATGGAACATATCAAATAAATGTACCCCCAACAGGTGTGGCACTGTATCACAGACAGGGGTATCAACAGGTGTACTATAAAAAGCTGCCCCCTGCACAATAAAATTATCAAATCCCTGATGCTAATAAGGAATGATGGCATATTACAGAGTCAGCTGTCTACTAGAACTAAGCTTTTCTTCTCCCATCAGTTTTACTGAGGGTAAAGTGCATGTGCACTGGGCTTACACACACACTCCCTGTATACTCCTTACAGTCACTATCTGTGACTATAAGTTATTAAACTTGACTGTAATGCTTCCATCAGAATTCATGTGCAGCCATCCTGTTAATAGCACCAACACGTGGAGATACAGCATCCAAGCTTCCTAATTGGTTGAGTTACTTTTTTTAACATGATAGTGACTCACGCAACTGTCACCCTGACAGCACAGATGTAGTAGTTTCTGCTATTAGGCTGTATGATACTGTATTTCAGATGATTAAATCACATACCAAAAACCCCAAGACAATTACTCTACTTCATACCATCAGCCACCTAATTCATCTTCTACCAGCCGCTTACCTAGAGTTTCACGTTGACTCTGAGGCATAATTAATAGACCAAGAATGTCTTATTCACACGTAACTGAATGAGCATGTGTCCTCCAACAGGCAGGCAATCTGTATACCTCATAAAGCAGATTGGATTTTGACTTATTGGTGTTTATGCCAAGAACTCAGGGAGTTGAATGGTTGACACATAGCACCATGTCGGCAGCTTTCAAGCTGATACACAGATTTGTGTCTGACATTAGCAGTCCCAGGGGGCCAGTCCTCAACACTTTCCCCAGCCATACATCTGTAAGTCACTTTCCAAAAATATGGTGTCAAAGAACCATGGCTGTATGGTAGCATGAGCAGACTGTTTCTAGTCATGCCACCTCCAACAGATCAGTGAGAAACCCACATAGAGCTGAGCTGCTTAATCATGATAGTAATATATCCAGTCACCATACGGTATCCATTGAAGTTTGAGAAGGGTCTTCTGCAAATAACCCAAATGTTTTACTGTCCTCTGAAGTGAAAGTTGTTCAGTCATGTCTGACTCTTTGCAACCCATGGGCTCTATTGTCCAGGGAATTCTCCAGGCCAGAATACTGGAGTGGGTAGCCCTTCCCTTATGCAGGGGGTCTTCCCAACCCAGGGATCAAACCCAGGTCTCCTGCAATGCTGCTGAATTCTTTACCAGCTGAGCCACAAGGGAAGCCCAAGAATACTGGAGTGGGTAGTCTATCCCTTCTCCAGGGGATCTTCCTGACCCACGAATTGAACCTGGGTCTGCTGCACTGTGGGTGGATTCTTTACCAGTTGAGCCATAAGGGAAGCCCAAGAATACTGGAGTGGGTAGCTTATCCCTTCTCCAGGGGATCTTCCTGACCCAGGAATCGAACCTGGGTCTCCTGCATTGCAGGTAGATTCTTTACCAGCTAAGCCATCAGGGAAGCTGTCCTCTAGTCCTTTCAAATTGGGACAATATTTGACTCTAGGAGTCACCGCGAATGGCCAGGTGATAATAACTGAGGAGCAATGGTCAAAGCAGGCCAAAGATGTCATTGTCTACCATTTCAGAAGGAAAAGCAATTCTGAGTTCCCGATCCCTGTTGAGTTGCTTATTGTCAAGTGAAAACCTCCTGCCTCTAGTCAAACAGCTTCTTCAACTTATCTTTCAATATGTTCAACTTCTACTTTTAAGTTAAAAGATGCACACTCAGCGGTGGGAGGCAAATAGATGTAGATCTGTCTTTATTGCCTATCTGTGTGCTTGTTGGCTTCCCTTCAAAATAAATATAACCTGATTTTAGAAAGTGAGATCCATCACAGTGAAGAATTGGAGGGTCTTTGTAAATGTCCTTCCCTGGTGGCTCAGATGGTAAAGAATATGCCTGCAATGCAGGAGACCCGGACTCAATCCCTAGGTCAGGAAGATCCCCAGGAGAAGGGAATGACAACCCACTCCAGTATCCTTGCCTAGAGAATTCCATGGACAGAGGAGCCTGGTGGACTACAGTCCATGGGTTCTCAAAGAGTCGGACATGTCTGGGCAACTAACACTTTCAATTTTCACTTTCTATAAACCTCCAGCAACTGGTTGTGTGGCAGAGAAGAAAATTTTCTGGAATTGAGGTTGAGTTCTAAGCTGATTCTGCCCCTCATCAACTACAGAAGCTTGGGTGTGTCAATATCTCCAAGCTTTTGTTCAGTCATCTGCAGCAGGAAAATGAAATGACTTTAAAGCATGGTTTGAATTATAGAATAACAGCATCAACGTGTGTGGAAGACTGAAAGCTCTGTGTGTGTGCATGTGTGTGTGTGTGTCTGTGTGTGTGTGCGAGACAAGTTGTTTTAATTTTAGACCAGGCTGAAAAGCAATCGGGTGGTAGCACTTCCGTCAGAGGAGGAGACAAACTTCCAGAACACAGGCCGTATAAATTCTAATTGCTAGGATGTCGCGTGTTCACTGTGTGTGAGACACTGTAGTCTGCTGAGAGAAGGAGAATAATGAAGACAACTTGACAGTTTCTGACCTCAGCGAGTCAGGAAAAAGAGACAGAGAGAGAATAACTAATATTGTGCCTAATGTGACAAGTCGTGATGACTCTCGGGCACTCAGCAGCGGCTGAGCGATGCTGCTTTTCTTCCATCACCCTCAAAGGGCACGAGTCCTCCCCGTACTCAGGACCAGATGCCGAGCTGGGATTCTGCAGGGGATGAAGATGCGATGGCACGAAGGACAGAAACCGGTCCCTTTGCCAGCAAAAGCCAGTGATGACTGGGAAATCTTTTCCGCAAATTTTGTTTAAACAATTTGCAAACTTCTTCCTTTTAAAATCCCTTGGGGGGAAATAGTTCCCAGAACTGCCACTGAAGTGGAGTGCCCACAGGCAGGGCTGGCCTCTGCCAGGCTCCCACGGGCCTGCCCTGTCGCACCTGCTCCTCCCTTGGCCCCACACCCCACGGCGCTCATCAGAAAAACGGCAGAAGCAGCATGAAAGTTAGGGGGTGTCTCCCAGCAGGTAGAGTTTCAGAAACAGATCCACCTACCTCCAGAGTGATCTGCAGTCACTGTGCCATTACCGGGAAGCTGGGAAGGAACAGAAATAAACTCAGGGAAGAAAAGTCGGCTGCAAAGCCAACAACTTGGAAATCTGACATAGGAACCTCAGAGAGTAGAATGTTTCTGCCTCTTGAAGACAGGGTTGGTGCCTGGGCTTTCTGGTTTTGGCGAGGAAAAGACAGAAGTTTTGGAAGCCTCGGGGAACCAAGTCCCATCTCTGCCATTTGCTAGGGCTGTGACTTCGGGCATGTTGTAACTGAGGCTCAGTCTCTCCACGTGAAAAACTGACACAGTTTTCTTGTTTGGACTGGAAGCGATAGGTGTGAAGCAGTTCTCACGGAGCTTAGCACTTGCTAAATCCTCAAGGAAACGCAGCTAATTTTGTTACTCATTGAATGAATCCACAATCACCACTAATTAGAAACACACTGTACACAACACTCTCAGAAGAGGTAGAGAGTACATGTCCTTGTGGGCATCCCAGGTGGCATTAGTGATAAAGAATCCACCTGCCAATGCAGGAGACACAAGAGAGGCTGGTTTGATTCCTGGGTTGGGAAGAGCCCCTGGAGTAGGAAACAGCAACTCACTCCAGTATTCTCACCTGGCAAATTCTAGGGACAGAGGAGCCTGGCAGGCTATGGAGAGTCAAACACGACTGAGGGATGAAGCTCGCACACGAGTGCACACACATGTACACACACACACACACTCCTATTCTTGTGCAATAGATCAAATGGTTGGGACGAGGCACACAAGAGCCTCAAGATTTAGAGACTCAACAAGAAAATTTATTTTGACTTACTATTTAGGTTCTGCAAATTACTCTGTTCCCTAGTAGCAAATTAAACTCCCACAATATCAGCAATTTCTTTTATAAGTCACTCATTTTCTTACTGAAATCCATATTGTCTCTTTCCATGGCAATTTAGTCTGTTATCACATAAGGTATTTCAGTATTTCAGAGGTCCTCAGCCTCGTCATTATTGACATGTTGGGCCAAATACATCTTTGTCCTTTGCTCTGTAGGATACATTTCTACCCCTGTAGGAGGAAGCAGCACCCCTAGCCTCTAGCCATGGAATCACAGTGGCATAGGGTTATTAGATTTAGCAAATAAAAATACATACTAACCAGTTAAACTTCAGGTAAACAGCAAACAATATTTCTCATGGAATTTTGGGTTGTATTAAAAATCACTCATTTTTGTAACAACAACATCCTGCATTTTCCTGGCAACTCCACCATAAAACCTTACAAACTGTGACAACCAAAATATCTCTAGACATGACCAAGTGGCCCCCTGGGGGGGGCAAAACTGCCTTCTGGTTATGAACCACTGCACAAATGGATTCAACTCATCAACATGATAAAATGGAAACACAGAGGGATGCTCCAGGTGGGCTGCCCCGTGTGCACACAGTCAGGGATGGGCTAGTCTCTAAGAACGGAGGAATCAAGGTGGAGCCAAACGTTCTCTTCTATACACTCAGAGCAGAGAATGTGCAACTAACACCCAGGAAATAACACAGCTTGGGAGAGAGGGCTGGCCTCCTTCCCAAATGACATCTGGCTATTAGCCTTGCTGAATTTCTACTATGTAGAAACATTCCTGCCCAAGCACTGACTCTTCCCTATGGATCACACATTGAAGAACACAGAGCTGAAGATGTTTGGAAAATTTGTTCTCAAAAACACACTCATCCACTACCTAGTTTTAGGCATGCTTTGGAAAGCTGCTGAAAACAGAGCATGAGACCCTTGAAGGAAAAAGGCCCAGAGGATAGATCCTCCCTTTCTTCTCCAGTTCACCTTGCAGGATGCTGACAGAATCTTGCCAGCCTAGATGAATGTTTCGTTGAGATGCTCTTACCAAAAGGGCAGTTTCCATAGATTCTGAAGGTACTGGGAGTGGCCATGCAACAAAAAGCATAGATTTCAGGGACCAAAAAAGACAGCACTTATAAGAGAAAATGCTTCCAAGTTTGAAGTTCCATTTCCTACCAGGAAATAATAATCTCATTCCATAGTTCATCAGGCACTCTATCTATCAAATCTAGGCCCTTAAATCTATTTCTCACTTCCACTGTATAATTATAAGGATTTGATTTAGGTTATACCTGGATGGTCTAGTGGTTTTCCCTGCTTTCTTCAGTTTCAGTCTGAATTTGGTAATAAGGAGTTCATGATCTGAGCCACAGTCAGCTCCTGGTCTTGTTTTTGTTGACTGTATAGAGCTTCTCCATCTTTTGCTGCAGAGAATATAATCAATCTGATTTCAGTGTTGACCATCTGGTGATGTCCATGTGTAGAGTACTCAAGGCCTTACTTGGTCCTAAAACCTGAGGGCTCATAACATTCATGACCCATCAGTTCCACTCTGAACATTATCCACTTAGCCTTTTCTTTTGAGTTTCTGATATCTTTTATTTTAAGGCAAAAGAGGTTCCTATATCAGCCTGTAACTGCTGCTAGTTGTCTTTGAAACCCACCATTTATAGAAAAATTTGTTATAGCAAGCAGACTGTTTTACAATAGAGGTAAATATGAGGGAAATGAAATAAAAGCCACACATACTAATTAGATAGAAATAAAACATTTTTTTTTCTCCTTCCAGCCATTGAAGCTTTCAGTTGAATTGAAAGCAGAAAGGATAAGACCTAACTCTGTAAGTCAGTAAGGCTGCTTTCCATGGCAGCCTAAAGAAAAGAAAAGAAAAAAGGCAAATGAGAGTTCTTGCAAGAACCATAGGAAACAAATAATTTTAGAATTTACAGTACTGTAAAAAAAAAAACAAAAGAACTGTGACTCATATGAGGAAAGAGGAACAAAAAAACTTAGCAAGGAAGAGAGTCAGTACAAACAAAGCAGACATATTTCCTTCTGATTAATATATAAAATATTAAGTATTCATTGCAGATATTAATGAAAGCAAAGATAAGAGATGAAGAAGGAAAAAAAAGAACAAAGGCTGTCAAATATCATATCTCATTTCCTGTCATTGCTCATAGCATTTTAAACTCTAACCAAGTGTGTGATACTCTGAGGTTTTTGTTACAGGTCTGTAATGTGTACATATACATTGATAGTTCTGGAAAACTTGACTTTTACTGTTGACACTCTTCCTCTGCAAGAGCTTCTCAGAGGCAGACATATTTTTAGTGAGATAGGACATATTTTTAGTGAGATAGATTAATGATGTACCAAGAACTGAGAATAAAAGATCTAAATGGTCTCTAATGTTGCAAGGAGAAAAGAGAGGAAAAGATGAATTTAAGGGGAAAGCAACAATTGAAAAACCACCTTCATATTTCAACATTCAGAAAGAAGTTCAAAGAAGTTATCAACTGCCTCCTTCAGGATTTTATTGTGGCTATCATCATTGTTAAGTCATTAGGAATGTCATAAATGCCAAATATGATAGAACGTGATGTAAGATTTAGAGAATAGGGAAATTTTTGACTTTTGAAAACCCAGGTCGAGGGAAATAATAAAAACCACTGGCTGGAATATGCCATGAGGACAAGGATGTTTATCATTCATGAATGTTTGAGCGAAAGTTTTGCTAGCTATGTCATCATGCACAAGAAACACGGCGATGTTACAAAAGTCAGCTGTGAATCAGTTTCTAGGCAGATTTGAAGTATTTATAGAAGAATATAAATATAAGCAACAATCATGACCAGGAAAGACTAGTATATACCATCAATCACAACTCTTTTCATAACAGTAAAAACTTACAGAAGATATATTTGCCCTTAGGTACTCATCATAAATTTGGGTTTTACATGCACTTCAATTTGACTTGTGTAAAATTTAAACATTTCAGTGGCAGTCAACAGTGGCACACTATAACAAAGAGAAAAATGTATATGTTATATTATTAGATTGGTAATAGAGCTTACATTTATTCCAGGAAAAAAAAAAAGAAGGAATGGGAACATTAATTCAGATGAGACAAATTGTCTGATAAATTGATAAATTTAGAAAAGGGAGATGGTGGTGTTGATGGCATTTCAAGAACAAAGCATGTATACATTAATGCATTGTGATGCATGAAAGTTACTGGCCTAAGATGTGAACTATATTAGCTTGATGTGGCGAGGGTCCACTCCATGTGCTTGGAGGTGGCAACCTGGTAGCATTAATGGTCTCCAATCTTCACCCTTCCTAAGGCCCCTGTCCTTTGCTGTGTGACTTTGCACGTGGAGGCGAAGTATATATCCTTGCTTCTTGATTAAGGCCTTCGGCTGCTAGGATTTAGAAGATATGACCAAGCAGAGACTTAGAAAGGTGTTGGCAAGTTTGTGCTTGTGCTTTTGTTCTCTGCTGTCACCATGACAACATGTGATGATAAGATCCATGTGAAGTTGAACTGAATCATCAGAGTCACCCTCGCCACAGCTATTAGATCAGCCATTAGCTAGCCAACACCAGACACGTGAGTGAACCCTGCCTGGATCCCAGAGATGCTTAGCTGCCGGCCCTAGATGTGTGAGCAATTAATGCTCATTGTTGTATGCCGCTCAGGATTTTGTGATTGGTCTCTACAGAGCATCTTTGTGACCACTGAAAAATAATTCAAAGGGCAAGATGATTATACTTATAATATCCAGGACAGCTAAGTGATTTCTTAATAATTTGTCACTGCTAAAATTTGTTTTGAATAGTGGGAAATGATGAAGTTTTCAGATTTTTGTAAATGTCCTCCCTTCTGGGAATTAAATATTTTTAATATTTTATTCAGTGTAGTAAGAGTCTAAGTGAAATCTGGGAGTTGGTGATGGACAGGGAGGCCTGGCATGCTGTGATTCATGGCGTCGCAAAGAGTTGGACACAACTAAGCGACTGAACTGAACTGAAGAGTCTGTTAGCCATCTGGCCTTCTATTTTGAAGGATGAACTATGATAAAAATATAAAAGACCCCATAAAATTTTCAATTTATATGTAAGACAAAAATTAAACATAATTTTTGTTTCCAAAGGCTTACATGGTTTACAATGGTTAACACTGTCAAATACTTACTGTGTGCAATGTTTTAAAGAGGTATTAAAGCTATAATTTACTGTGGGAAAACTTAGACCCAGAAAGGTTAAGAAACTTGATCAGAATCATATAGCTAAGGAGTGATTGAACTAGGACTTAATAAAATTCCAAACTCCACACTTAACCATTACACTTCACTATCCTGAAACATGAGGGAATAATTGATAGATTTGACAATATACCTTTGGTTTTATTTTTATTTTTAAGACAGCATTTCACTGTAAATGTACTTTAATCATTTACAAGTGCTCAGTGCTTATTTAACTTATATGCAGAGTACATTGTGAGAAACGCTGGGCTGGAAGAAGCACAAACTAGAATTAAGGTTGCCGGGAGAAATATCAATAGCCTCAGATATGCAGATGACACCACCCTTATGGCAGAAAGTGAAGAGGAACTAAAAAGTCTCTTGATGAAAGTGAAAGAGGAGAGTGAAAAAGTTGTCATAAAGCTCAACATTCAGAAAACGAAGATCATGGCATCCGGTCCCATCACTTAATGGGAAATAGATGGGGAAACAGTGGAAACAGTGTCAGACTTTATTTT
>SJYC01144811.1:0-32866 GCA_006408675.1 Madoqua kirkii | reverse complement strand
AGGTTCGACTCTGTTTCGGGAAGATTTCGCATGCCACGGAGCAACTATGTCCATGCGCCACAACCACTGAGCCCGCTTGCTGCAAGACTGAAGCCCATGCACCCGAGAGTCTGTGCTGAAGCCCACGCACCTGAGAGTCTATGCTATGCAACAGGAGAGGCTGCTGTACTGCGAGAGAACAGGCCCTGCTCGCTGCAACTAGAAAAAGTCCGTCTGCAGCGATGAAGACCCAGCTCACCCCAAAATAAATAAATATCTTAAAAAAAATTCTTGGAGTAAAAGAAGCAGTTTATAACTTCATAGTGACATCTGCACAGTTCAAACATGATCTTATTTTCTTGTCTTAATGAAGCCCTTTAACATGAATTCAGCAATACTAATTATTCCACTTAAAAATAATGAGTGCCCCCAACTTTCCTCCTTGTTTAATTAATACCGTGTATTTGAGATGCTAGCAAAGGTTACAATGCCAAGTTGTTCTTCATGATTTTAAATTGATCTAAATATATTCCCTAATAACAGGTATTTAAGTTTGAACAGCCCTGGTATGTCTGAAAAGCACTGATATTATTTTATCCAAGCTGAAAGAGACTCAAGGAAAAATCTTCCATTTTTTCTCTGCAGCAGACTCCCAATGATACAACAGCCAGCCAAGAAAGAACAAGTAGAAACATTTCATACACTGCACGTGAGAAGCTGCGTGTATCACAGACTCAAACAACTTTAGATCTAGAATGGATCTGATAAACTGCTTCCATTTTACTATTTCAACATCTTCATTTTATAGGAAAGGAAACCAAGGCCCAAGGAGAATCTGCAGAATTCCTAGATTTGTTTAAGATAGTCAATGAAACAGATGTAAAACCTATGATTATAAGCCAATTTTCTTCTACTGACTTCAAGTGTCCATCTACAATAACCATTGATGGCTGGAAACTGCAAAATGTGGAATAGAGGGAATTGTGTTTTTAGTGGGTTCTTACAATCAAGCAGTTTTTTTATTTGCTAATTACTTATGTGCTGGTTACCGTAAGACACAATTTAAAGATACATTTTTCCCATGAGGAGCTAGTGGTAAAGAACCCATTTGCCAATGCAGGAGACATGAGATGCAGGTTCAATCCCTGGGTTGGGAAGATCCCCTAAAGGAGAGCATGGCAACCCATTCTAGTACTCTTGCCTGGAGAATCCCATGGACAGAGGAGCCTGGCGGGATCCATTTGGTCCATAGGGTTGCAAAGAGTTGGACATCACTGAAGCGAGAACATGCACACACAATTTAAACAGGCCATTTGGTTAAATTAGCAAGATGATGTAATAGGAACTGTCAAACATGAAATATAATTAATTGCATCAGTTGACTTCAGTCGATCAGTCATGTCTGACTCTTTGTGACCCCATGGACTGCAGCACGCCAGGCTTCCCTGTCCATCACCAACTCCCAGAGCTTGCTCAAACTCATATCATTGAGTTAGTGATGCCATCCAAACCATCTCATCATTGTTCATCCCCTTATCCTCCTGCCTTCAATCTTTCCTACCATTAAGGTCTTTTGTAAGGAGTCAGTTCTTCACATCAGGTGGCCAAAGTATTCTGGTTTCAGCATCAGTGCTTCCAATGAATATTCAGGATTGATTTCCTTTAGGATTGACTGGTTTCATCTCCTTGCAGTCCAAGGGACTCTCAAGAATCTTCTCCAACACAGCAGATCAAAAGCATCAGTTCTTCTGTGCTCAATTTTCTTTAGAGCAAAGCAAAAAGTAACTTTATATTCTCCTACAAATTTGATAGATGGTTTCTGAACAACACTTCATTTATCTCAGAGTAGAAACTTTATTCATAGAGGACTTCATATCATCACAAAATTCAAGGCCCTCAAGAAGGTCTCAAGCTCAAGGTTACCAGATGGAGATTCAGCTCCTCAGAGTGAGCTCCAAGATGAAGGAGGAGATTTCTAAGCTGTTTCAGACTTTTATACACATTTCCATTCCCCTTCCTCAAGGTTAGCCAAGAAGTCTAAAAGGAGATGAGAGTTCCCAGGGAGACTCATTTTGCTGTGCTCTTCAAAATGTTGATCTTGGCATATCTCTGCAACCTATACCCAATTTCCTTTTCTATTTGAACAGAAGCAGTAATGGTCTAAGGGTATGCTATTGCCAAACATGGTGCAGATCCCCCGCATGGATTTCATAGCCAACTGCTGTCCACATCTCTAGGAGGAGACATGAGATGCAGGTTCAATCCCTGGGTTGGGAAGATCCCCTAAAGGAGAGCATGGCAACCCATTCTAGTACTCTTGCCTGGAGAATCCCATGGACAGAGGAGCCTGGCGGGATCCATTTGGTCCATAGGGTTGCAAAGAGTTGGACATCACTGAAGCGAGAACATGCACACACAATTTAAACAGGCCATTTGGTTAAATTAGCAAGATGATGTAATAGGAACTGTCAAACATGAAATATAATTAATTGCATCAGTTGACTTCAGTCGATCAGTCATGTCTGACTCTTTGTGACCCCATGGACTGCAGCACGCCAGGCTTCCCTGTCCATCACCAACTCCCAGAGCTTGCTCAAACTCATATCATTGAGTTAGTGATGCCATCCAAACCATCTCATCATTGTTCATCCCCTTATCCTCCTGCCTTCAATCTTTCCTACCATTAAGGTCTTTTGTAAGGAGTCAGTTCTTCACATCAGGTGGCCAAAGTATTCTGGTTTCAGCATCAGTGCTTCCAATGAATATTCAGGATTGATTTCCTTTAGGATTGACTGGTTTCATCTCCTTGCAGTCCAAGGGACTCTCAAGAATCTTCTCCAACACAGCAGATCAAAAGCATCAGTTCTTCTGTGCTCAATTTTCTTTAGAGCAAAGCAAAAAGTAACTTTATATTCTCCTACAAATTTGATAGATGGTTTCTGAACAACACTTCATTTATCTCAGAGTAGAAACTTTATTCATAGAGGACTTCATATCATCACAAAATTCAAGGCCCTCAAGAAGGTCTCAAGCTCAAGGTTACCAGATGGAGATTCAGCTCCTCAGAGTGAGCTCCAAGATGAAGGAGGAGATTTCTAAGCTGTTTCAGACTTTTATACACATTTCCATTCCCCTTCCTCAAGGTTAGCCAAGAAGTCTAAAAGGAGATGAGAGTTCCCAGGGAGACTCATTTTGCTGTGCTCTTCAAAATGTTGATCTTGGCATATCTCTGCAACCTATACCCAATTTCCTTTTCTATTTGAACAGAAGCAGTAATGGTCTAAGGGTATGCTATTGCCAAACATGGTGCAGATCCCCCGCATGGATTTCATAGCCAACTGCTGTCCACATCTCTAGGGTGGAGATGCTGTTATTATTCACATTTAATGGAAAGCAATGGTGAAGTCCTCTGTCCTGGGTTGTGGCTCAGAACCATATCTGACTCACGTCCTGAAACATTCCTCCTCACTACAGCATGTTCCTTCTGAGATTCTTAGCAGCACCCAAGCCTACTCCACCCCATCTGCCACACTCACCCCCAAACACACACACAGACAAGGCCACTGGCCATGGAAGAGCTCAAAGCTAAAGAGACTCTCAAGTATTTGGGTCTCACAAGAATGCACAGAAGTCCCAAATCTAAAGTGAACTCTGCCGCTGGCAAGTGAATCCAAAGGCCATTATTGCTAAGAATGGCTTCCCTGGTGGCTTAGACAGTAAAGAATCTGCTTATAATGCAGGAGACCTGGGTTCAATCCCTGGGTTGGGAAGATCCCCTGAAGAAGGAAATGACAACCCACTCCAGTAGTCTTGCCTGGGAAATCCTATGGACAGAGGAGCCCAGCGGGCTACAGTCTATGGGGTGGTGAAGAGTCTGACACGCCTGAGAGACTAACGCTGCTACTGTTGCTAATAATAATTAGAGCTGAAAACAGTCATAGCAAACATGACAGCAGAGAGGAGAGTGAACAACAGAACACTCAATTCATTAAACAGTGCTTACTATAAACTCCTTCAATGGGCAAAAGCCCCCGGATTAAACCAAACACTACTAAGACCACACAGATAATAAGCTGTCGAGCCAGGGTTTAAAACCAGATCTTGTAGATGACAAAGCTTCAGCTCTATCTACAATGCCTTGATCACTCATTAGGAAATGGGCATTTACTCAAAACACTATTGAAAAAAACAATCTATGAATAAGAAACATTTAATAGAAACATCACATTCTCCTGGCACCCAGTATCTGAGGTGCCATACAGTATGTGAGGACAACAGTGAGACCACGTGATGCCTGCAGCAACGCTATTCCCTTTTATGACTCCGAATAAACTGCTCTGTGTTTATGCATTTTAGCTTGGCTACAAGAGTATGTACACAGACACTGGCGATAGGAGGCAAAATTCAGTATTCTCCTTGAAGAGGGAATGACTATTATTTAAAGAAAGACCATCTTATAACATTACTAAAGTAGTACACATATTATAAACCATCCCCTATACTCTTTTTTCTTTTCATATGGTCTTCCGTTGAGTTAGATTTCGATGTTTTATAGCGTTGTCAATTTCCAACCAAATTTAGGTAACTATTTCCAAGGAGATAATTACGAACATAAATACATTCACCTTCCTCAGGGAGCATATATAGCTTATGGATACCCTTCTAAATTCATCTGGCGACCTTAATCTATTTCTTGTTTGACGTTTATTACGATATTTTGTGAAACTTGCTTCACAAAGTGTCTATAGGAAACTCTATAGACTCTATGAAATCTCCAGGTGCCAGGATTTTTGCGATAAAGCTGTGTGGAATTCCAGATACCTCGGAAAAGAAAAGGACATGGCCACGTTGTTTGTGCTTTGTTCTATTTTTTAGCACTTTGTTTCTGCAGTTTCTGCAAGAAAAAGCATGGGGTTAGCAGAGATTCCACTCTTACTATTATTTAAAGGAAGGGACTATTACTATTACCAAATTATTACTATCATGTAAAGGAGGGGAAATGCTCGGGTCAGGCTTCAGTGGCTTAAGGTAAAGGCTAACAATATCTAAATGGGAGCTGTTAAATTAACATTGTTGCTCTGGCTTTTTCAAGAGCTTCCTTAACCAAGAATGAGCAAAACAGTAATGTCGCAGTTCACGGTCATTCCTGGAGATTCACAGGAAAAGTAACTTTAAGAGCAGGTTAATCTGTAGACACTTCAAAAATCTCAGATCACAAGCTGATGTGGATTTTTCTTGTCACTAAGAAAAGACAAATGATGCATTTTTCTAAGTGATCCATTAAAGTTCTGAATGCTCAGGATAGTAATTTTAGCTGGTTCCTCTCTTCTGGAAATAAAACATAATTTTAACTGCACAGGAACTATTCATCAGCAGCTAATTTAATTTCACATTTAGATCAATTAGAGAAAGGGGAAAAAAAACCCTGAAGTTAAGCACTTGTTTATAAAATGTCCTTAACTAAAATTGCTCAAAGAGCTTTTCAATAACAGCTCTTTTCTCAGAAGGACGTTATGCCTGAAGACAGAGGCTGTGTGTGTACGTGGTCAGTTGTGTCCAAGTCTTGGTGACCCCATGGGCTGTAGCCCACCAGGTTCCTTTGTCCATGAGTTTTTCCAGGCAAGAATACTGGAGTGGGTTGCCATTTCCTCCTCTGGGGATCTTCCCAACCTAGGGATCGAACCCGGGTCTCTTGTGTTTCCTCCATTGGTGAACTTTCACCACTGGGAAACCTAAAGACAGAAGTTATCTTCTGCTAATGATACTTGCAGAGGAGAACTGGAGGCAGGCTAGGCAGGGCCAGATACTGTCTTATCATCAGTATACGCCAGGCATTGCTTTGACGGCTTTACATAGACTTCACATTCACCCTACTATTCTATCTTCCTCTCCTCAGCTTTTACACATTTGCACCTTTGTATGTAGCTTTGCTTACTAAGTCATTCACTCTAATAAATATTAACTGAGCATGTATGTGAGATACGTGCTGACTACTGAAGGGAACAGCTAGACATAGAATTCATGGAGATGGTGGATACCAAGTACCTAGACTGGTAACCACAGTAAACACACACTAAACCATTGCTAAGGAAGTCAGTGAATGAACAAACGAAAGAGTGGAGTGGGGGTCCCCAGCCTCCCGGATCTAATGCTTGATGACCTGAGGAATAGCTGATGCAACAATAATAGAAATAAGGTGCACAATAAAGGTAATGCACTTGAATCATCCTGAAACCATCTGCCCCACCCCAGTCTGTGGAAATAGTGTCTTCCATGAAACTGGTCCCTGATGGCCAAAGGCTGGGGACTGCTGGAGTAAAAGATGAGAAGGGGAAAGCTCCTTTGGGGAACAATCACATCAGACAAAAACACAGAGGTCATCAGCAACTGTTGGGAAGGTCACAGGAATGGAAGTATTTTAGTTTGTTTTGAGCACAGAGTATCCCCTAGGGTAAAAGTGCTAACAGCATGCACACACACACGCACGCACACACACACACACAGAAATTCAAGCCCATCCTTTGTACTCTTGACTGTACAACAGAAATCTTGGGAGATGAAGGAATCAAACCTTCCTTCATTCTCCATTGGGATTTTAGAAAATTTGCCTATGTTGGGGCAGCTCAACATTCTTCATGAGTCAGATTGGTTTCAGTTTTCGTATTTAATGCCAGAACGTGACTTTCTACATTTTAAAATTAGAGTTTTATGACGTATCATTGCATAGAATGCTCTTCCAATTGAGAATCAGAATGTTCCTTCTGAGTGAATGATAAATCTGGGATAAGGCAGTAGATGGCAACTTGCAATCCAGAGTTATTTTATGTAAAGCACCTTATGGCAATTTACAAGTTCCATCCAAGTCATCTCCCTAGAGATGAAGAGAAAGAAACTCAAGAGGAAGAATGACTAGCCCAAGGTCATAACTAACAGCTTAACAGGCTCTAGGATCTATGTCTTCTGGACTAAAATACAGTGCTATTTCCATACTAATAGCCACCAAAGAACAAAGACACTTCAACTCTTCTGGAAAATTCTATAGCACTAACAGCCTTTACCATCTCTCTTACGGATTTAATACCTAATAGTCACCCTTATAAAGTTTTCTGCAGGTTGGCTTTTGGCTCTGACCTGGTTCCCCAGGAACACTTAGAGGTAACTCCTCAGAGTGTCTCAAATGCCTCACAAACCAACTTGGTTTAGCCACTGGATCCTTCTGCACTACCCTATATTGTTTAAAAAAGGCTGGGTTAGTAGATGTCTGACCACTTCAATTCCATTTAAAACTTAGAGACAAGATTTCTATGCACCAGCTTCTCAAATTCACATTCTGAATCAGGCAGAGAATGCCAAATGAAGTTTCAGGTTTTCCACAGTTGATCCACTGAGAAGTGATACTGTTGTACTAAACACTTAGCAGCAAGCCACGCTTTGCTCTTACAGTCTTGTTCTGAGGAGTTATCTGAAATTTCATAATGCATGATAAAGATTAATTATATGATATGATTAGTAATGTCTCAAAAGAGCTAAATCAGGACTGCTGTTTCATTATTTCCCTATATTATTAATAAAAAATTATGGAGCAGACTTGGTTTACTAATTCCTTTAACCTTGGACAGATCTTTAATGTGTGTGTTGTGGTTGGACGTTCCTTAAATTCCAAATCCGCTTGTACTCTAGCCCCTCTCTTGATTGGCTTTGATATACAGGTTTTTCTCATAGTAAGGAGGATCACAGTCCTTATGCCACTGACATGTAATTCTTAATTTATGGAAAACTGATGGTTGCCTAGAGCTAAACATCTGGATTTCATTTTAATCAAGGTCCTAACACATACTTCTGTCCAAATTCAGTTTAGTTCAGTCGCTCAGTCGTGTCCAACTCTTTGCGACCCCATGGATTGTAGCACACCAGGTCTCCCTTGTCCATCACCAACTCCCAGAACTTGCTCAGACTCATGTCCATCGAGTCAGTGATGCCATTCACCCATCTCATCCTCTGCCATCCCCTTTTCTCCTGTCTTTGATCTTTCCCAGCAACAGGTCTTTTCCAATGAATCAGTTCTTTCCATCAGGTGGTCAAAATATTGGAGCTTCAGTACTAGTCCTTCCAATGAATATTCAGGACTGATTTCCTTTAGGATTGACTGGTTTGATCTCCTTACTTCTGTCCAAAGTCATCCACAAAGGGGATAAAGTAGAGCTAAAAGCCCCAACCTCTCCCTTCAGCCGTGTATCAGATTGTTAATTCCAGGGGATGCCATGACATTTAGACAATGACAGTGTCCCAAGAAGCTGAAAAAGCAATATGGGATGGAAAAAGAAAAAGATTAAAACAACATTAGTTTCCTACTCTTACATTTCTTTCTCTCATACAAACCTGCCCACAGTCCACATAAAATGAGCATTTCAGGTAACAAGACACTTTATGTATTCATCTTTTTAGACCACATCAAAGCTCTGGGTCTGAGTCAAGACTCCGGAGTTCAAGACAGCCTTAGGCTCCTCAATCAAGGCAAGCGATTAAGGCTAGTTGAAAGATGATGTAGTGTTATTGTCATTTTTCTGTCCTGGGTTTGTTTACACTACAGGCAAACTATTTCCTTTTCTTGGTTTCAAAACAACAAGCTGAGCTGTTCTAATGCTGGCCTTTACATATTCAGTTTCTCTCCTGTGTCTTGCCCCCATCATCGATAATGCCTGATTAAGGTGCAGGAATAGAGCAGGCATTTATATTTATTCCAGTAAACGTGCCGTAGTGTCCAGTCCATTCTAAATAGCCTTGCATCCTAAATAGGACAGAAAATAAACTGAACGTGATCTCTGTTCTTGAGGAGCTTCTGGGGGTTTAAAGCAAAGAGTTCAACAATTTTTAGCTTGTAATATGAAAAAGGAAGACAATCCCAGTAATAAGTACCTTCACTAGAAATAAAAAATCCATTCGAACTTGGATTCTCACTCTCCCTAAGCTCTATTCTAGAAACTCTACAAGTTTCTAATGAATGATCCAAATTAGGAAATGTGATGTAAACACACGTGCCTCATCGATCCCAGGTGTTTGGTTCCTAATTGCAAAGCCTGTCACCCATCTGGGTAGAGAGAAAAGAACGTTTGAGGGAAAGCATAACCGGGTGTTAGGATCACATAACTTGTAAAAGCTAAGATTAGAGAAGGGAACTAACTGAGGGCGTTATTCAGAGGATAAGATCCAATGTGGTGTGCTTCCTTAAAAAGCACAGAATAAAAGAGTTGTGAAGCAAAATCTAATCGTTGACATACATATCACGGGAGAAGTTCATAACTACAAAAGTAGTGCCCAAGCACCCCACTGAGGAAGTCCACACGTCGCTGTCTATAGTCACCTCTCTTTCCAAGCCAGGCTATTGGTAAGACACAGCTGAAACAAACAAACAAGCAAATAAAAAACGTGCTTATCTGTAGGCTCTGTTTGTGAAAGCCCCCTCAAAAGTAGAATAGCTCAGAAAATAGGATCCTTGAGACCCACATCACACATTCTCATATTTATTTTAGATGTCAGACAATTGTTAGTTCACTGCAGCAGCTGACTTTTTGTAAAAGGTTATACTCAGCAGGAGGTGGGAAAGGGTAACTTGCAGGTTTTGAAAAAAGAAAAATTCTTGGCCCCTAAGCTGCCTGAATCCACCTTCTGATTCCTGGATTCCTGTATCTTCTCCCATGAATCTCTTCCTCTGGCTGTGTTTTCATTTTTTAAATTCTATATATCTCTCTCTCTCTGTGAAAAGGGGACCTCCACTGCTACAGAGCTGGGCCATTGATTATAAGCCACAGGTGTACTGTCAACACAATCAGACTCAGTGTGCAAACAGAGGTTCCTATGTCCCTAACTCCATGATGATGTCAAGCACAAGTTTTTAGGAAGATGGGCTGCTTTTTCCATACAAACACATTGTTTCCGATGGCTGCTGCTTCTTTTATCATCTCAGCTCTTTGTCGTTCCATCCTCTAAGTGACCCCAGCGCTGCCATGAAGGATATAAATTAAATGCGGTGCATGGGCAGTGGCCACACCGCTTTTCCGGTTCTGTCTTGTCAAAGCACTTTGCCGTCTAAACCAAGGGATGAGAACTGGGGATAGGAGGGGGTGGATGAAACAAGCATATTCATATTAATTGCACCTGTATTCATAACTAAATCATGCAAATACACTCATGTTAATAAATGCCCAAAGTTCTGCTGCATGCAAGCCTATATATACACAAGCATACATTCAGGCTCACTACCATAGCGTAAGCTATATGCAACACCATATAATTAGCTGCTAAACAATAGGTCTAAGCTCAGTGTGTAGTGACTGCTATCAACTCTGAAGGTCCAAAGGATATTCAGCCATCCCTCAGCGCACAGGGAGAGCCTTGAGAAATGGTGAACTCAATACATCTCTGTACACGCCCAAAGAGAAGTGGGACAAGGAAGAGGGGTCAGTTAGAAAGCCATCTTCCCTGGCTTGCTGAACAATGTCTAGAATTTAAGAACGTGAAGCAGTCAGCAACTAAAACCATTAGCAATTAAAGCACTATGGTTCTTCCAACACTGCCGATGTTTTCTCGAGGAATCTAGCGAGATGGCATTCAGGGAGAAGACGGCCCTCCATCTGATGAAAACTTCTGCTGGTAACAGAGTTCACATTTGAGGTAAAATGTTCCATTGCCTCCTGAACTCCTCTTTCTAAAAAACTCTGGAGGACATTTTATATTCCATTATCACTGTCTGATACTGCCGCTTCACACAGCAGTTCCTAAGAGAAAAATCCAACTATAGAACACTACTTAGGAAAACCTAAGCTGAAGAATAACAGCCCATTTGCAAAGCAAGCAAAACAGAACTAAACAAACAACAGAAGCAGGGATCACACTGCATCAGAAGGACCTGACATCCTTTCAGAGTTCTCATGCTTTTCTGAGAAGGAACACTTCCCATCGGGATCAAAAGATTCATTCTGAATAGGGCAAAGAATTTCCATCTCCATTTTCCATGCCAAGAAATTGTGTGAATTGCTTTTGTAACCTTAAGGGAAAGACTTGTCATTCTCAACCTCAATGATGACAAACCAACAGTCAGAAATACATTAAGAACTGGGTCTTGAACCAGATCCTTTGCACCAGGACAGTTTTGCAACCCATAGACTGTAGCCCCCAGGCTCCTCTGTCCATGGGATTTTCCAGGCAAAAACCCTGGAGTGGGTAGCCATTCCCTTTTCCAGGGGATCTTCCCCACCCAGGGATGGAATCTAGGTCTCCTGAACTGGAGGCAGATTCTTTACCATCTGAGGCACCAAGAAAGCCCATCAACAATGACAACAAACATTAACGTGCATCTGAATAACAATGTTCACTTGTCTGGGCACTTTCCAGATGCTGGTTTACCTGCCTCTCTTGTCCACCTTTCAATATGAGCAGAACTAACAGTGTCATCTTTTTGTCGGTTACAGTGTCTGCAACACAACGTGCAAGTCTGGGGAGGCATCTGGATTCTGCATCAGACTACAGCTTTTCTTCCACTCCAACTTCCAAAGAATAAACAGGTGGAAATAGTAGCGAAAGACCCTCCTCACTTTACAAGGGGTCTGATTCTTTTAAAATTTTTATTGGATTATAGTTGATTTACAATCTTGTGTTAGTTTCAGGTGAACAGCTAAGTGATTCAGTTATATATATATCCATTCTCTTCCAAACTCTTTTACTTTATAGGTTGTTACAGAATATTGGGTGGAGAACACGGTGTGGAGGGATGAATTAGGACTTTGGGGTTAATTCTTTTTTTTTCAGTAGAAGCATGGCTGACTTACAACATTATGTTTGTTTTAGATGTACAACACAGTGGTTAGATATTCTTCAGCAACCCAATCCACCACATCTGAAAGAGTGGAAAGAAATTATTTGCCAACACTGGCCAGAGGCCACATGTAAGTCTCAGAGACTCCAATTAGATAATATAGCACTCTCTCAGTCTTCCTGTGAAGCACCAAAGTGCCACAGAACATTTCCTACAAAACGACACACAGAGAACTACAGACAGACAGACTGAAACTGTCCGTGTTTCCCAGGGTGGAGAGCACAGGAGGAAGGGCTTCAGGATCGAAAGTCAGTTTGTCTTCTTTCCCTCTATCCATAGGTCCCAATGGCCTCCAGCCCCCAAAACTATGACTACAGCACTCAGAGGGAGTGTAATAAAACACGGGCCCTATAGTATAAAAGGCATGTCCACACAGAACAGAACAACAGGGACAAGCAATTCAAGACAGATGATTTTAGAAATAAAATAGATTGTACCTCATGCCTACTCCTTCAAGGTATATATTTTTATATATCATTTATATATGATACACAACATATTTCTGGGATTCCCAGGGGGCTGAGTGGTAAAGACCTCACCTGCCAATGCAGGAGATGCAGATCCCATCCCTGAGCTGGGAAGATCCCTGGAGGAGGAAATGGCAACCCACTCCAGTATTCTTGCCTAGAAAAATCCCATGGGCAGAAGAACCTGGCAGGCAACAGTCCATGGAGTTGCAAAGAGCTGGACATGACTGAGTGACTGAGCATGCATGTACATAGAACATATTTAAATAAAATATATTTATATTATATATGTGTGTGTGTATATATAACACACATATATTTTAAACTAGCCACAGGGGGTGCAGCATCATAAGTTGTCATAGATTCCTTTTCTCCACCTTCAGTCAGGGGCAGATTAAACTCAACCTCAAACAGCAGGGTCTTTCAGAGTAAAAACGGTCTGGGAACTGCAAAGTTGCCCAAACTGCCACAGCCCATTCACTTATTAGCAAGTTCACAGATGTCCACCATCTAGACGGTAACAACCTCTCCAAAGGAAAGGGAGGCAGAAACAAAGCTTGTCTGATCAACACCTCTGGGGCTCCGAGCAGCAGGGAGGACCTCCTCACAGGGCTTAGGGCTTTAGTGCCGACATTACGCCATCACACACCGCTCTTCTATGGACAACCAACATCAGTTCTTTCCCTCAGTGCAAACTTCTCACCGGTTTGGATTCAGAGGGCCTCAGATTGGCCATACCTGATCCACGGTCACTAGAGAGGGCTCCTGTGAGCCGGGAGAAGCAGCTAGAGCTAGGCTCTGGATTTGCGAAGCCAGCCCAAGATGGAGCCAGCACCACGGGTATGGAGCCAGCACCACGGGTGTGGAGCCAGGAAGAAAGCAGATTGGCTCTGCTCAGAAGAGACGCGTGAATAACAGGACCACATGGTGACAGGGATACAGGATATGCCTCCAGAGGGGATGAGATGAGAGATATCTCCCAGGTACCCTTCAAGAAGGAGAACCCATTACCTTATCATTAACAGCAATATATATGGTAACAATACGTTTAAGAAGTGGAAAAACTTCAAGTCAAATGCAGATTAATCACAGGTCAAAATCTCTCCCTTCTGCCCCCACACAATCACAAATTATGGACACTATAAAAGGTGTGATAATGTACAAAATGTAAGCCATGCAAAGGTTTGTAAGTAGCTCTATTCCAAGCAGAGCTGTTCAATGAAGTGATACCTTAAGTTCCACATTTTTGCCTGAGACTGAGAGATCGAGAGCCTTGAAGAGCAATCAGCAAACTAAGCCCCACAGGGTAAATCAGGACTATTTCACTAAATAATGCTTTACTACAACAAAGTCATACTCTTTGCTTATAATTCTGTGCCCCTTCCACCCCTTTGTGTATGCTAAGAAGGGAAAAACCAAAATCTATGGGTAAAGAATGGGAAAGAAGATTTTAGATCAAGAGTAAAATAGAACTTTCCAGAATAGTTAATGATCTAAAGGTGAAGGGAGAGGAATAATAAGCCATGGGCCCATGTCATTTTAGATACCAAGGAGAAAGCTGGAAAACATTTAAGAAGGATGTCATGTAAAGGGATTTTTTTCCCCCTTGGCCAGGATAAACTAGTTGACTTTAAAGTTCCCACTCAATTCTTACAAGTCTTGAAACTGTGTTCACAATAGATCATTAAATACTTTAAAAGCTATACATGTATATATGAGATTATTCATTTATTTTTCATACATATATAAAATACCAAAATGCCTACGATCAGTCTCTGAGTCATGAGTGATTTATATTTTTTCCTATTCATCTTTTTTAAAGCTTTATTCACTGAATACTGTTTCATTGGCAAAAGAGATAAAAATAATAAGTGTTTTAAAAAGCCATTATAGACATCATGTGTGTAATGTAGCTTATTCGATGAACATCCCTAAGGTCACAAGATCAGTCAAGACTGTGTTCACAGAACAAAGGTAATTAAGTCGAAGGATGCATAGTATCAAAAAGTTAACCAAAAACACAGCTGAGACTCAGCCCTCCAACTGGCCTCATCTGCTGTCAGAGCTGAAGCTCTCACTGACATCCATGCAACAGCCATTCAGGGAATACCAACCGATGTGGGTGTCAATTTCGAGGAGCCCACTGTTACTGCAAGGTCAGCATACAGGGAGCCATGCTGGGCAGTCTAGCTGGCAGGCTGGAGGGTACCAAGTTGACCCAGGGGCTGGTGAAGGTTCATCTGGCTTTCCAAAGTGATTGGGGAAAAAGCTAATCCTAGTATCTTAGAAGCAAGACCTTCTGAGAATTGACTGGCCAATCAGAACAGAGGGGACAGGACATTTTGGAAGGTCCTGGGTGGTAAATATTTACCAGTGAAAAAATATTTTAATTTTTAGAAATCTGAACACCCATATTGGTACCTGCTGGCTGAACACTAAATAATTTAAATAATTTGTTTATTCCAATGGTAGAACCTAATCTTCCTTCTTCTGCTCCATGGTTTTCTTCAAGGGCTACCACATCCTTTGCTCTAGAACTTCCTTTGGATTGCATCTTTGCCTGCCAAATATTCCTGGTGATACATTGCTCTGAATCAAAGAAGACACCGCTTGAATGGTCAAGGGAGTTTTTGTATCTAAAAAAAAAAGTGCCAAGAATCTTTCAAGGAAGGAAAATGTGCCGTATTCTTTATGAGCTGTGCCATCTAAGAGAAAGGAGAAATGAGGGACTCTGAAGGGTGCCCTTGTGAACCTGATTGCCACTTCTATGTTCTCATCTCAAAATATAGGAGGCCTAGAAATAGAAACAGAAGCAAATGATTACATAATTCCATTAATCAGTCTGAGCAGAACCTGGTCTGAATGCAGACTTTATGGTGAGCTCCAAGTCTCCTTTTGGACCATAAACCAGCAAATGAAATCCAGAGAAGCATCCAAAAAGGAACCTAGGCAAGTCAATGCTCCTCTTTAACACAGGGAGCTAAACAGACAAAGAAAAGTTTGGTTAGATTCTGTTTCTACTTCCCAATGTGGCCACACCAGGGATCACAAGGGAAGACTCAGGTTTTCTCCCAAAAATTTTGAAAAAAATTATGAAACTCCATTTTCCTTTTAGGTTCTAATACTCTTAGGTTGCAGAGTCAGTTCAGTTCAGTTGCTCAGTCGTGTCCGACTCTCTGTGACCCCGTGAATCGCAGCACGCCAGGCCTCCCTGTCCATCACCAACTCCCAGAGTTCACTCAGACCCAGGTCCATCGAGTCAGTGATGCCATCCAGCCATCTCATCCTCTGTCGTCCCCTTCTCCTCCTGCCGCCAGTCCCTCCCAGCATCAGAGCCTTTTCCAATGAGTCAACTCTTCACCTGAGGTGGCCAGAGTACTGGAGTTTCAGCTTTAGCATCATTCCTTCCAAAGAAATCCCAGGGCTGATCTCTTTCAGAATGGACTGGTTGGATCTCCTTGCAGTCCAATTCAACCACAGATTGTTAGATGGTTAGAGGAAATAGGACGACTGAAGACTAAAATCATTGTGAAGTTAAAATGTCCTCTCCCTCACCCCCATCTGAGGAATCTATGAAAGCTTACTCAGTGTAAATTGGAACCTTCTACCAGTGTCCTTAATAATATTTTTAATGAGATAACCAGCCAATGTTTTAAATGAGGGTGTACAGAGATATGATATGTGAGATCTTGGCACAAATTCAAGAAAGAAATTAACCATTGATCAAGGTCAATGACTTGCCAGCTCCTGGTAGGAGAGATGACCACCAAATGTGGATCCACAGAAATCGAAAGTGATTGGATAAATGGAGTTAACATAACTAATCACCATCATTCAAGCACTCTCAAGAACGGCCAGGCTTTTATAAATAGGGTGACCATCCCTGGAAAAAGTTACTCAGAAGCTGGGTCTAATGGTCCCAGCTTTTGAAATACCACTTGACCTTTCCAGCCTGAAAGTGATTTGCTTCAGCCAGGAGAAGTCTTTCAAAATCAAAATGCCATACACAGCCAAGGGCATGTTTCTTCATTCAATCAAGAGTTTAATTACATTGTTCATGGAAAGAAAGCAATGCTGTCACAGAACAGTCACACCACACATCACAAGCTTAGAGGATTCAAGGCCTGAAACTTCTAGAAGGTGGACAAGCCCATGAAAAATACTCCAAAATGCATTATTTATAGGAAGCTCAGCTTTGATTCATTAAAAAGAAAATTCAGTGCCTTCGAGTTTTACTCCTTGATATTCGTCATCTTTACAGGGCAAGTCAGTGAGATGACAGAAGGTGAGATATAATTTCCCCTCCTCCCCAATATGTCCCCAACAAAGCAGAGATGAAATTTTGTTAATCTCATGTTGCCCATAGATTTCACTACAGGAAAAAGCTTCAAGAAACCACCTGAAAAGTGGATATCCAAGTGTCAACTGAAAACCACATTTCTCAAGCTGTGGATGATCTATCCTTCGAAGTCACTGCATTTATAATGCCCCAGATAACATTTGTACTAATCTAATCCATTTAAATGCTGGATTAGTGACGGTAACTTAGTGAACGAAAAAGGAACAGGGGTTTGGATACACAGAATATGTTGTTGAAGTTCAGTTTAATGAAGTAAGATTTCTTTCTAACATCTCTCAACCTACTTCTCATTATCTCTCACCATCAAGTTATTCAGATTGGATGTTTTCAGTTTAATTCTGATTGGTTCCTGGAATGCTAATTTTCAACAAGACAAAGATGAGGTACCACGGAAGAAGCCAATGACTCCCTATGTGTTAAGAAATCTGATATCTGAAGATCTATTTGATACAGATCAGAGACACTGCAGATTTAACGGAGACACTGAAGATTTAACGGTACCATGACCGTGAGGTGAAATAGAAGGAAATCAGCACTGCCTTTGCTTTCTTGCCTGCTGAGAGCTGATGGAATCTTCCACATAATACAGTTCATTGTGAAGTTATCACAGCAGAAAAGTCCAACCTACCTTTACTTCCATGTACACTCCCAGGGCTTCCCAGGTGGCACCTGGGAAGACAATGCCTGCCAATGCAGGAGACATAAGAGGGGCAGGTGCAACCCCGAGGTCGGGAAGATCCCCTGGAAGAGGGCATGGCAACCCACTCCAGGATTCTTGTCTGGAGAATCCCATGGACAGAGGAGCCTGGGGGGACAGCAGTCCATAGTGTTGCAAAGACTCAGACAGAAATGAAGCAACTTAGCGCACACACACACACGTGCGCATACACACACACACACACTCCCAGGAGAGAGCATCAGTCATTTACGCTTCTTCACTATTACATCATCATTATCATTTTTTAAGCACTATCTGAGGGGATAAAGAAAAACATATTCTTGGTCTTTTTTCTTATGCAGCTCATAGTCGCACTGCAGAAAGCCTTTATATACATTAGCAGACTAACACCAAGCTGCCCATGATTAGTAAAAAAATGACAAAAATAAACAGGGGAATAGGAAACAAAATTCTTCAAAGCACTGTGGGCTTGAGTGCATGGGAACTTTAGAGGAGTTAACTGGGAAGCTTGTGGGGTGACGTCAGGGGAGAGGCTGGAAGTAAGGCAGCCTTTGGACAGTTTTTCTGAACTTGACACTGGTGAATGAGTACAACATTCAGGACCACTTTGTGCAGATTTGGAAGTCACATCAAAGAGCCGCGGTGGCACTGGCTGTTTCTCGAACAACACTGCTATTTCATGAGCAATCACAGATCTGCGAGTATGGCAGCGATCTGAGCAGGGTGGATGCCAGAATTAGAGCTTCTAGAGCCCTGACTAGCACACACATCACCAGGGGGGATTTTGTGAAAACGTAGACTCCGAATCAGCAGGTCTGGGATGAAGGCTGAGTTTCTGCATTTCTAACAGGCTCCTATGTGATGCCAATGCTGTGGGCCAACAGGCCACACTCTGAGAAGGGTTTTAGAGGATAGTTGGGCACTTCCAAAGCCTTGGAGGTAATTATTTTCCTCTGTGCAAAAAGAAGACAGCCACAATTGGTCAAGAGCTAAGTCTGTGGAAGGATGCTCTGTTTGTGGAGATCATTTTCATCTGGATCGTGTCTTTCATTCTCTGAATGAGAAAGTAAATGTTTGAGGGTTTATTTTGTGGTTGTTTTCAGATTTACCGACTTATCTATATTTCAACATTTTAGCAGAGCTCAATATTTTAATGTATGGCAAAAAAAAAAAAAACCAACATAACTTTCCTCAAGTTTCACAGTAATTGTGTGGCAGGTAGAAAAAGATAAGGCCAAGCAAAATGAGTGAACAGTGGTTTATTCCAAAAGGATGGAATTATGGGGAAGTTTCCTCTTTCTGACTCAAATATTCCCACAATAGCTGAATTTCACAATAAGCATAGATGTCTTTTTAGGCAGAAATTATACTAAAGATAAGGATATAAATACCCATAAAATTTTGCAAGGGCAAAATTCTTGCCTCTACACGGCTGTCAGCACTGTCATGCAATTAGCAAATCTTTGTGTTGCAGTAACCTTACATGAGATAAACTGGGCAACTGTGTATATTATTCACCACTTGTAAGAAACAGAACAAAATCAATCAGTTTTAAATTTTCAACTTATAGGATTAGTTTATTTTCACTCTGCATTTCATAGATGAATCCATTTACACATATCTAATCATGAGTGAAAATAATGCATTCTTCCTCGCAATTCCAAATGGATGCTTTTCTTCCTAGCCACAGCAAAATAATAAAATGGTTCAGGAACTGAACATTTGTATCCAATTTTGCTTTTGGCTTAGTTAAGCAAAATCATCATTCCCAAATAAAGGCTTTCAGTGTTTTTCAAACAAGTTTCCTTGCTGACAAGGCCATTTTTCATAAAATCATATAATGGTCCCCGTTTTTTTTTTAACGATGCACCATCTCTTTAACAGAAAATTGGGTTATTGATTAATTGATTATATGCTGCTCACAAATGCCAACTTAAGCACAAGTAAGGAGACACTATTGGATGTTCATAATTCAAAGGCTGCGAGACCACGCTACATGGTTGCATTATTACCATCTCCCATTTAATGAAGACATAGCACAGCACTTTGTTGGCCTAATTTATACGATATATCAAAACTATGTGAAATGCCCTTACACTACAATGGGAGAGAAATTGCAACACATGTGAATTACAGAGCTTATCCCAGTTGTTAAGGTAGGGCATTAGCATTCAAAAGCTGTACTTGGAATGTTAGTCTTTTATAAAGGTGGCAGTGGATTTCTTTTCAGAGGAAATTAAACTGCATGAAGCTGTCTTATAACTTGTTAGTGAAAACTGTGACATTTGAAAACGATTAACAGAAAATTGAGTTTTTATTTAGATACTCAATAATCTAGAAGTGCCTAAATAATGAATGGCTCATAGGAAAATACCATCCATTTGGAGAGGAGAAATTAGTATTATAAAAATAATAACAAAGTGATAATAACATCTACTAGTTATCTGGGATTCCCAGGTGACTCAATGGTGAATAATCACGTGCCAGTGTAAGAGATGCAGGAGACATGGGTTCGATCTTAAGGTCTAGAAGAGTCCTTTGAGGAGGAAACGGCAGCCCACTTCAGTATTCTTGCCTAGGAAATCCCAGACAGAGGAGCCTGGTGGGCTGTAGTCTGTGGGGTTGTAAAGAGTCGGGCATGACTTCGTGACTGAGTATGCATGCACTATTTATCTAAGAATCACAGCATGAATTCAAGAATGTGTGTTTCACAGCCAGGACTTTAATTGTAAGTCTGCAATTTACTGCCATGGAGCCATAAGAAAATTAGCTAAGATCACGGCATTTCACTTTTTCCACCTGTAAAAGGGCATACTGTTAGGTCCTCTCTCATTATTTTACTGTGAGAGTAAATAATTTGATATAGGAATATACAAAAGTTAGGACTGAATGTGGCTGCAAGGGATAGAAACCCCATTACAATGATTTCAAACCAAATAGATCCTACTGCATAGCACATGGAACTATATTTAATATCCTATGAAGTAAAGTCGCTCAGTTGTGTCCGACTCTTTGCGACCCCGTGGACTGTAACCTACTAGGCTTCTCCATCCATGGGATTCTCCAGGTAAGAATACTGGAGTGGATTGCCATTTCCTTCTCCAGGGGATCTTCCCAACCCAGGTATTGAACCCGGGTCTCCTGCATTGGAGGCAGACACTATAACCTTTGACCACCAGGGAATAAAGCATAATGGAAAGAGAATGTGAAAAAGAATATACACACATAAATATGATGTATATATATATAGTTGAATCACTTTGCTGTTTAGCAGAATTAAGACAATGGGTTTGATCCCTGGGTCAGGAAGATCCCATGGAGAAGGAAATGGAAACCTACTCCAGTATTCTTGCCTGGGAAATCCCATGGAAATAGGAATCTGGTGGGCTATAGACCAGGGAATCACACCAAGAGGTGGACATGACTGAGTGACTGAACAACAATAAATAAATGAAAAATACTTCAATAAATTAAAAGAAAAACAAGGAGCAGTACTTTTTCTTACTTAACAGGAAATCTTAAAAGGAGGAAGACACAAGAAGGCATTACTGATCAAGAAAGTCATCGTGAAATCAAATTTCTTCTCATTTCCTTCTCATTGTCTGTAACAGGTGACGTAATACACAATGGCTATGACTTGAGGCCTCAATGCCACTTTCCAGAAAGAAAGGAGAAAGCAGCAAAGAGGAAGAGGTTGGTTCTGAGGTCAGGAGAGCAAACTTTCTCAGAAATTCCAAGAAGTCTCTTCATTTTACACCAGTCCCCCAGAACTATGTCATATATACATCCCTAGCTGCAAGGGAGTCAGAGAAACAGTCTTTTAGCTGGCATACCACTGATCAGAATGAAAAATATCCCTTTATTAAATAAGCAAACAGGTGAGTAAGAAATATTTCATGCACAACACCTGTCATATCACTTTAAACCACAGAGTCTCATAAAACTGGCAGTCATTATTATTCTACATTTTTGCACTTTATACATGCCTCAGCCTCATTGAGACTATCCATGGTATAATCATCTGAAAGTGCAGACATTTTTTTGGAGTAGCTCATTTATAGCGGAGATTTAAATACCACTCAAAGAAGAAGTTCCACTGGTGTCCTGGAGACAGAAAGGCTAACCTACAGGGAGCTAAGACATGGGACCTGTGTCCCCAAATCAGCCCTTCAACTCAACCTGAATCATATGTAGAGAAAAGTTACATTAGAGGAATCATTGTCTGAAATGGTTTTGGGAAACAAAAGACTCAAGCAGCTTGATCAAGTTTAACAGAGAACAGGAGGCTGTAGAGATACTCTGACACTGCACATGACACTCAGGTTCTGGAGCTTGCATGGCTTTACACAAAGCACAGCGGCCACTGGAGAGAGGAGGCAGGATGCCCGGCAGGAGACAGAAAACACAGCAAGACACGGGGAAGTTCAGCAGGCGCACCAGACTGTCAGATGCATGGTGGTGCACAGCTGGCCGACTCACTGATGACACTCCTCCCAGTGCACGTCTAAAAATACAGTGCACAAGGCAGAAAGCCTGCTCTACAGAGTGGGGAGCATTGGTTACAACGAGGTATGATCCAGATTACGTACGCTTACTTAATCCAAACTCACATAATACTAGTATAGACTTGCTGCTGCTGCTGTGTTGCTTCAGCCGTGTCCGACTCTGTGCAACCCCATAGACGGCAGCCCACCAGGCTCCCGCATCCCTGGGATTCTCTAGGCAAGAACACTGGAGTGGGGTGCCATTTCCTTCTCCAATGCATGAAAGTGAAAAGTGAAAGTGAAGCCATTCAGTCGTGTCCTACCCTTAGTGACCCCATGGACTGCAGCCCACCAGGCTCCTCCGTCCATGGGACTTTCCAGGCAAGAGTAATGGAGTGGGTTGTCGTTGCCTTCTCCAACAGACTTGTTAGTAACCTTTTACTTAGTGCATGTCATGGAATATGCTGAATAATTTACATGCATTTTCTCAAATACTGCCATAAACACTCTCCAAATTAGGTGGTATTCTCTGACTTTACAGATCAGGAAACTAAAGCACAGGTAGGTGGGGTATCTTTTCCCATTTAGAAAGTTCTAGTACACCTGATTCAAAATCACACCCTGAGCCCAAAGACTGGCAATGGAGTGGGTTGTCGTTGCCTTCTCCAACAGACTTGTTAGTAACCTTTTACTTAGTGCATGTCATGGAATATGCTGAATAATTTACATGCATTTTCTCAAATACTGCCATAAACACTCTCCAAATTAGGTGGTATTCTCTGACTTTACAGATCAGGAAACTAAAGCACAGGTAGGTGGGGTATCTTTTCCCATTTAGAAAGTTCTAGTACACCTGATTCAAAATCACACCCTGAGCCCAAAGACTGGCTCAGTAAATAGAGAGCTACCATGGTTAATTTTTAAGGGAAGCTACAGCAAAAGACAGTAGCTTTCAAACTTCTGTGTGCATTAGTATCCCCTGGAATGTGTGATAAGAATATTATTTTCCAGTCTCACCTGTCTCTTCAGGACTCTAATTCAGATGGTGCCATGTAGAGCCTAGTAATTTGCATTTCAAAACATGCACAAAATTGTAGGGATAAGGGTATTAGAAGCATCACCTATAATCTCAAAATAACCACATAAGAATGAAACTATCATCTTTGTTTCAGAGGAAAACATGAGTACTGGGATTAAGTACTCTGCTGGGTATTCCACTTTGACACAATAGGATTCTTTCGAAAACAAATTTTAGAATTGCTTTAGATTTACAGAAAAATTGTGAAGATACTACAGAAAGTTGCTATATATCCCATACCAAGCTTCCCGTATCATTAGTAACATACGGAGTTGGCCAAAAAGTTCATTCAGGTTTTTCCAAAAGATGTTACAGAAAAACTCAAATGAACTTTTTTGCCAACCCAGTATTATATGGCACATTTAGTAAAATGAACGAGTCACTACTGATGTGTTATTACTAACCAGAGTTGAGACATCAGATTTCTTAAGTTTTTACCTAAAGTCGTTTTTCTGTTCCAAGATCCCACAAAGGACAGAATATTACATTTCATCATCAGGTCTCCATACCCTTGTCTTGGTCCCACAATTCCTCAGACTGTCCTTATTTTAATGGTCATGATAGTCTGAGGAGGACCGGTCAAGTATGCTCAGAATGTCCCTCAACTGGGCTTTGTCTAACCATGTTTATACTTGGTTTGGGAAATCAAGCTCATGGAAGTCAAGAATTTTGTCATCACATCCTCCAGGGAAACACATTCTTACCATGGTTTGTCATTGATGATGATGACCCTGATCGCCTGTTAAGTGTCCCCTTTAAAGTTACTTTCCCCTTCCCCCTTGCATCCTATGATCTTTGAAAGGAAGTCAATGTGCACAGCTTATATTGCAAAGAACAGAGATTACACACCGCTTCTCTGGGGGTGGGTTATCTATACATAAAGTATTCAGAACTCCTCTGCGTAAGAGATTTGTCTCCTCTGGTCCATGTATTTATTTGCTAATTTATTTATAGTCATATAGACCGATGGATATGTACCTTACATTTTGACTTATACTTCAAAATTATTCACTTTATTGTGTTATTCAAATTGTTCCATGTTCGACATTGACAGCCTCCCATTAGCTCTTGTGTCCTTTTGACATTCTCCATCAACAGAAGTTTTTCATTTTCTTTTTTTAAAAAAGAACTTTCTGGTACTATAAAAAGCTCCAGGTTTATCTTACATATTTCAAGCCTAAGTCTTAGAATCAGTCATTTCTCCAAGGGACACTTATTTCTTTGGCTGGAAAACGCTATTAGAAACTCAGGTTTGTACAGTTCAGTTCAGTTCACTCACTCAGTCATGTTTGACTCTTTGCAGCCCCATGAAATGCAGCATGCCAGGCCTCCCTGTCCATCACCAACTCCGAGAGTTCACTCAGACTCGCATCCATTGAGTCAGTGATGCCATCCAGCCCTCTCATCCTCTGTCGTCCCCTTCTCCTCCTGTCCCCAATCTCTCCCAGCATCAAAGTTTTTTCCAATGAGTCAACTCTTTGGATGAGGTGGCCAAAGTACTAGAGTTTCACCTTTAGCATAATTCCTTCCAAAGAAATCCCAGGGCTGATCTCCTTCAGAATGGACTGGTTGGATCTCCTTGCAGTCCAAGGGATGCTCAAGAGTCTTCTCCAACACCACAGTTCAAAAGCATCAATTCTTCGGTGCTCAGCCTTCTTCACAGTCCAACTCTCACATCCATACATGACCACAGGAAAAACCAAAACCTTGACTAGATGGACCGTAGTCGGCAAAGTAATGTCTCTGCTTTTGAATATGCTATCTAGGTTGGTCGTAACTTTTCTTTCAAGGAGTAAGTGTCTTTTAATTTCATGGCTGCAACAACTCTCACATCCATACATGACCACTGGAAAAACCATAGCCTTGACCAGACGGACCTTAGTCAGCAAAGTAATGTCTCTGCTTTTGAATATACTATCTAGGTTGGTCATAACTTTTCTTCCAAGGAGTAAGCTGTAAAACTGCTAGTGCCTCAATTCTGTTTGAAAGACAAGCTATTGCCTGGGGGCCAAACTGATTGGTTTTGCAAATAAAATTTTATTGTAACATAATACACCCCCTTGTTTACTTACTATCTTTGGGCCACTTTCATACTACAATGGCAGAGTTGAGTAATTGCAGCAAAGACTGTGTGGATCACAAAGCCCAAAATATTTACTGTCTGGCCCTTTACAGACTTTATCAACCATCTAGATCCCCTGGAGGAGGGCATGGCAACCCACTCCAGTATTCTTGCCTGGAGAATCCCATGGACAGAGAAGCCTGGTGGGCTATAGTCCACGGGGTCGCAAAGAGATGGACATGACTAAAGTGACTGAGTGCAAGCACACTGGTTTAATAAGCTTGTATTAATACAAACCTGGAAGAAAAATAATGGTCATGAAGAGTTATTGCTTTAGGGATGTAACTGGCGTAAATATAGTGCAATTTAGACAGAACTGCTTGCCGATCATTTAAACATTATCTTGTTATATTGCACGCCAGGCCTCTCTGACCCTCACTATCTCCCAGAGTTTGCTCAAGTTAATGTCCATTGAATTGGTGATGCTACCCAACCATCTCATCCTCTGTTGCTATCTTCTCCTTTTGCCTTCAATCCTTGTCAGCATCAGGGTCTTTTCAAATGAGTCGTGTTTTTGTATCAGGTGGCCAAAGTATTGGAGCTTCAGCTTCAGTCCTTCCAATGAGTATTTAGGATTGATTTCTCTTAGGGCTGACTGGTTTGATCTCCTTGCTGTCCAATAAATTCTCAAGAGTCTTGTCCAACACCACAGTTAGAAAGCATCTATTCTTTGACAACTCGGCCTTCTTTATGGTCTGGGTCTCACATCCATACATGACTATTGGAAAGAGCATAGCTTTGACTAGATGGACCTTTGTTGGGAAAGTGATGTCTTTGCTTTTTATTGTACTGTCTAGGTTTGTCATAGCCTTCCCTTCAAGAAGCAAGCATCCTCTAATTTCATGGCTGTGGTCACCATCCATAGTGATTTTGGAGCCCAAGAAGAGAAAATCTGTCAGTGCTTCCACTTTTTCTCCTTCTCTTTGCCATGAAGTAATGGGACCAGATGCCATGATCTTACTTTTTTGAATGTTGAGTTTTAAGCCAACTTTTTCACTTTTCAGTTATAGTCTTATTAAATAAAATCGGCAGACGAATATTTAGGGGTGAGTGTAATTGTTAGCCTTAAGAATTATCCCAGCAGAGAGAAGGGATAAGTTGGAAGTTTGGGGTTGACATATACACACTGCTGCTGCTGCTAAGTCACTTCAGTCGTGTCCAACTCTGTGTAATCCCACAGACGGCAGCCTACCAGGCTCCCCCGTCCCTGGGATTCTCCAGGCAAGAACACTGGAGTGGGTTGCCATTATGTACACACTACTATATATAAAATATATAACCAATAAGGACAATGTATAGCACCGAAAACTCTACTCAGTACTCTGTAATGCTTCTACGGGTAAAGAATCTAAAATAGAGTGTATACATGTATATGCATAACTGATTCACCTTGCTGTACACCTTGAAACAACACATTATAAATCAACTATATTCCAATAAAATTAAAAAAAAATTACCGACAGTGGAAATATGCAACCCATTAGTGACCCTCCAACCCACTAGTAGTAACTGCTAAAATAAAACTGTTCTCGTAGGGGAAAATGACTGGGAAAGGAAGTAAAAATACACATATACACATATCCTCTCATAAATAATGTTGCTGCCTATTATATGCAAATTACTGCACTGCAAAGATGTATCTCAAGGCTCAATAAGATTTTAATAGGGAAAATGAATACTGAGAAGACTTAAATGTATGGTCAAATAAGATCTGTGCTTAGAAGGGAAAGAAAGTCCTAGGGTAATTAAAAGAAGAGAGTTAGAAATGACAGGATTGGTGAGGAATACAGGAAAGTTTTTTGGATAGATGGCACTTAAGATGGGTCCTAACAAATAGATTGATTGGAAGCAGACTGGAAGAAAGGGGGCCAGGTAACTGAACAGCATTTCAAGAACATGGAATAGGCTTGGAAGTAGGAAAGTATAGGTGTATTCCAGAATGCTGGTCACCTCTGCCCGGATCTCTGGCTCCCAAATGTTTACTTACTGACCAGTGCTGATCCCAGATGACATTCTACCTAATCCATGGCTTTAAAAAGTTAAATACAGCATACTTTCCTGGGAATTACTGTATTTTACTCAGTCCTGTATTGTCTGTCCTGCTTTTTTTTTTTAAAAAAAAATGCCCTTTTATAAATGAAATGATGGTAGTTGAGATTTTTTTTAATGACTTTACTTGGGAAGAGAAAATGCAACTGCATGTTTGTGCCAAGATTTTGTTTTGAAATTTTCCTGGTCTGTGAAATCCAAAAGTCTGTGGAGCTAAATTGTGGAGGGCTTTGAAAGTTATAGTATGTGTGCCTGGTTGCTCAGTCGTGTCTGACTCTTTGCGACCTTATAGGCTGTAGCCCACCAGGCTCCATCTATCAATGGGGATTCTCCAGGCAAGAATACTGGAGTAGGTTGCCATGCCCTCCTCCAGGAGATCTTCCCAACCCAGGGATTGAATCCAGGTCTCCCACATTGCAGGCGGATTCTTAACCGTCTGAGCCACCAGGGAAGCCCAAAAGTTATAGTAAAGAATGTAACTGAATTCAGAAGACAACTTCTGAGGAAGTTTCACTGAAAGTTGTGAGCAGGAGAGCAAGCTCATTGCAGCAGGAAAAGAACAGAGGTGAACTGACAAATTAGACTATTACAGAGTCGGTAGAAAAGTAAGAATGCTTTGAACTGGTTTTTAGCAAGGAACCTGGAAAGCATGATGGACATGAAAAATCATGGGTAAAACCTAAAAGAAATGGCACTTAATTGGATATAGAGTGGAAAAGAACACATTAAAGATAGTTTATTATCATTAGGGAAACCTGGATGAAAGGTACACAAGAACACTCTATATTCTTTTTGCAATTTCTTGTGAGTCAGTTTCAAAATAAAAAAAGTCATAACAACATACTTTACTATATTTACTAGGCAACCAACAAGGGCTTACTGTATAGCACAGGGAACTCTTATCAATATTCTGTAATAACCTAAATGAGAAAAGAATTTGAATAAAAGATATATATGTATGTATAACTGAATCACTTTGCTGTATATCTGAAACTAATGCATTGTAAATAAACTAGAGTCCAATATAAAATAAAAATGCTTCTAAAGTTATGACAAAATGAAAACATAAATAGTGAAAGATTTCTTCAGGGTCCCAAGCTCAAATCAAGTCAAGGCTGGCTAAGCAGGCACTTGCAAAGCTGAGAAACTAGGAACATCTTCAGCAGGCAGTGGTTGCTCAGCTCAGTTCATTGTTGCCATGGGGGAATGTGATTCAGTATGGCAAAATCTTGCAAAATTTCAATAGAAGCCAGAAACCTGGAATCCAAATTCTTTATGTGACATCTCCGTAGTTGTTCCAAGTGTGCACAGCTAATTAAAAAACATTTTTAACACTGGCTAGGCCAAATGAGACATATCTGAAAAGCTCAGTGCTATTGACCCTGCTAGTGGCTATCTCTCTCATCTATGTGAATGTTTGGGAGTCCAGAGGAAATTGCTGCTAGCACATAATAGCTTCAATCACAAATTTAAATTGGTTACAGCTTTCCACAGAAAATGATGTGTCTCTAAGGCCACAATAATTTATACTTATTCTTGGTAGCATGATTAGAGGTAAAAGGGCATGCTTGAGAATTCCTTACCTTACATGGACACTTGTTTAGGTTCAGTCAACTAAGGATGTGTGTGTGTGTGTGTGTGTGTGTGTGTGTGTGTGTGTGTGTGCATGTTTTATTTTCTACAGCTGCACAGCTGTCTCCACAAAGAAGATATTTACATCAATGGCAATGTTGTTTAAGGATTTGAAATCTTATTTCTTAAAAAAAAATTTTTGTAATTAATTTTAAATGACAAATGTTTTTCTTTTCTTCTTAGTGATAGTTCACAAGTGTTACGATCTGATTCAATACCAACTCGAAGAAACAGTGCAACATGTATGACACAACACAGTCTGGTAAGAAAATGCTTATAGATGTGTGCTATTGTTGTTGACCAGTGGTTCTCAAACTTGAGTGTGAATCTGGAAGGCTTGTTAGAACAGATGACTGGCCCTCAACCCCAGAGTTTATGATTCAGGAGTTTTGGGGTGGGGCCTGAGAATTTGCATTTCTAAACAAGTTTCCACTTTGAGAAACATTGTTCTAAACATTAGTGAAGGAAAAATAATCACACTGACTGCAGTTATGATTGGTACAGCTGCTGCAGCTGCAGGAGAATGAACTTTTAAATCCCACGTGGATTTAACATTGAGGTTTGTTTTTATATATAAAACCATCTGGCTTCCAATTTTTAAAAGAACAATCTGATTTTGAGGGGGAAATTTGCAAGTTCCCCTAAGGGTAATTTTCAGGCTTATAGCTTGACTTTATCTCATATTTATCTTGAATTGAAAATATAGTTTGTTTTTCATGGTGTTATAATGCCATCTCTAAATGATTACTCATCTACTAATTATCCTGTAAACATAGGAAATATGCTTGTACGTCAGTAAGCCAAAGTGAATAAATGTTTCACTCTAGGAATCATTTTGTTGAGGTAAAATTCATATAGCACATAGTTATTTTAAAGTTACAATTCAGGGGCATTTGGTGAATTCACAATGTTATTCAACCATCACCTCTCTCTCGTCTTAAAAAGCACACATCCTTGCCTTATTCCTGATCATAAGTGGAAAGCTTTCAGTCTTTCATCATTGAGTATGATATTAGCTAAAGGTTTGAGTAAATGCCCTTTTTCATGTTAGGGAAATGCCTTTCTACTCCAGCTTGCTGAGTCTTTTTTTTTTTTTATCATCAAAAGATGTTGAATTGAATTGTTTCAGAGGCTTTTTCTGCATCTATTCAGATGATTATGTTGTTTTTTCCTTTCCATTCTGTTAATATGATTTACTACTTTGGTTTTCTTTTATTGAACCACCTTTGAATTCCTAGGATAGATACCACTTAGTCTTGATGTATAATCCTTTTAATGTACTATGGGATTTGGTTTGCTATTATTTTGTTGAGAATTTTTCCACTTACAGTCATAAGGGATATTGGTCCATAGTTTTCTTGTAGTATCTTTGCTGACTTTGGTGTTGGGGTAATGCTGATATTATAGAATGTGTTAGGGAACGTTCCTTCTCTTATATTTTTGGCAGAGTTTTATTAAGATTGGTGTTGATTCTTTAAATGTTTGATAGAAATAACCAGTGAAGCCATCTGGCTGTAGACTTTTTTTGTTGGGAGGTTTTGGAAACAGTCTCTCTCTTTACTTGTTAACAGGTCTGTTGAGATTTTATATTTCCTCTTGAGTTAGCCTGGTAATTTGTGTGTTTTTAGAAATTTGTCCATTTCATTTAGATTATCTGCTTTGTTGATAATGAAGCCTGGCTTGGAGAATTTTGAGCATTACTTTACTAGCATGTGAGATGAGTGCAATTGTGTGGTAGTTTGAGCATTCTTTGGCATTGCCTTTCTTTGGGATTGGAATGAAAACTGACCTTTTCCAGTCCTGTGGCCACTGCTGAGTTTTCCAAATTTGCTGGCATATTGAGTGCAGCACTTTCACAGCATCATCTTTCAGGATTTGAAACAGCTCAACTGGAATTCTATTACCTCGACTAGCTTTGTTCGTAGTGATGCTTTCTAAGGCCCACTTGACTTCACATTCCAGGATGTCTGGCTCTAGATGAGTGACCACACCATCGTGATTATCCGGGTCATGAAGATCTTTTTTGTACAATTCTTCCATGTATTCTTGCCATCTCTTCTTAATATCTTCTGCTTCTGTTAGGTCCATACCATTTCTGTCCTTTATCAAGCCCATCTTTGTACAGTAGGTGTCATTTTTTAAGTACGTGTACTTTTGCACAACAAAACCAGAGGGATGCCCTTGTGTTTTTGTTTCATTTTGTTAGTGTTTGGCCCTTGCTTTTAAAGGTGTTAGATATAACTACTGAGTAAATGGATTAAAAGTCAGAAAACGTGGATTTTTTTTTTAACAGAACTAGCAATGACTAAATGATCTTAAGTAATAGACCACCAATCTTCATATAACCTCATTTACAAAACATGGAAGAAGGATTAATTCTTTTGCCCAAATTTTAGATGTATGAGGAGAATTTAGATAATATAAATTTGGAAAATATAAAATATCAGACAAACATAAAGCAACATCATCATCACTATTCATCAATTATTAACTATCATAATCTTACATAACTGAGTATTTTGGAAGAAAGAACAGAGAAAGAGCTATTAAAGCTGAAAATTCTGTGCTGGGCTATATGCCCTTTGGCTGTAAAATGTACAGAAAATCTTTTATGGGCTAGCTAACACTCTTCATACATTTTTAATAAAGGATTTTGGCATCCTGGACCAAAGTTTTCTATGTGTTTTGAAGCTCTCCTGAAAAGAGGAAGATGGAAACATTAATTTCAGCTTACAGATTTATTCCAGCAATGCAGGTGCCTAAATTAGCTTCCTATCTTTCTGAGAGCTCCCTAAAATGATCAGGAAAAGGCTTGCTGATAAGACCTCTTCATTTTGAGTTATCCATACTGCTGAGACCACTTCTCAGGGGACCTTGCCATTCCTCTCTTCCTTTTCTCCTTGGCTCTCCCAGATCTGCTTGGAAAGCGGCTAGAGAACAGGGAAGGCACTGCTGGAGATGGGAAGTGGTGGTCGTGGTCGGGGTGGACAACTCTTGCAGTGAAGTGTCCACCATCTGTCCTCTTGTCTTCCAGAGCTTGGACACGGTTAGACATGTCCACAAGGGAAAATTCTCTCTCCCCAAAATCCTGCCACCAGCCTCAATACTTCCCTATTCCTGAGGCCCTTCTGACAGCATTTCCCTCACTTCCTCTTCTCTATCTGCACTTCTCACTCATTTGGTTCTTAATAATACATCATCTTATAGCTCTGAGTGGCTTTTTTTTTTCATATTACAACTGCCTACGTTTTATTTCTCCGAGTGTTTTATTCACTCTATGATAGCAGCAGTAGCATGTATGATGCTTTTTACATCTAACTTAAGGGCCAACAAATATGATAACTGAAACATGATCTCAATAAACATTTGTTGAATGAAAAGATAAAAACAGAAGCAGCTTAGTGCTTATTATGTACCAAGGCCTGCCATAATGCTTTAATGTAATTCTTCTTGCTTAATTAACCCATTCAGCTGTGGTTTTCTGTTTTAGGGAAGACTGGGGAATCACAATGAGGGTCACAAAGTTAAATCACAACAGAGTCAAGAATTAATTCCATGTGTGCATAAATGCTTCGTGACACTCATCCTTAAATTCATGGTTTGAGAGCTCAGTTAACATCTCTTGAAACTCCGTATCATCATTAGGACAAGGAGTCAGTTGCCTCAAACAACCGCCGAGGTCCTTTCCTGCTTGACTGATGGCACTGCAGCACACAGAGGACTGACCTTTCCATCCTGCATGCCTTTCTTGGATCCATCATCTTGTCTTGGCTTCCACTGACTTCTACAAAAATAGCATTTTAATTTTTTGACTCATCCCAGTCCTCAGGAATACTTCTCCTAAGGAAAACACAGAGTCTATCACTGAGATTATTATGTAGGAAGTAATTATACACCTATTTTATCTTATTCCATTTTCAAACCTGTGAATTGATGAATGCCCTAGATGCATTAGTAACAAGGCTTAAAGAGACAGCAAATTCTATAGACTTCACACATTTGCATTTTAGTATTTGCAAATGCACTCATCTCCCATGCTAGTAAGGTAAATGCTCAAAACTCTCCAAGCCTGGCTTCAGTAATACGTGAACCATGAAATTCCAGATGTCAAGCTGGTTATAGAAAAGGCAAAGGAACCAGAGAT
>SJYC01144810.1:0-17822 GCA_006408675.1 Madoqua kirkii | reverse complement strand
AAAAAAAAAAATCAAGCAAAAAGGAGGCTAGAGGGATAAGGAGAATAAAGTAAACTTCTCTAGAAAAAGTTGAGCACTCATACGAAATGCAACATATTCTTAAGTAAACTTTGACTTGTGCATAAGAGTAACTTCAGAGTCTGCAACCTTGAGAATAACCATTACAATGAAATCAACTAGTTAATGAGTATTTATTAAATAATCAATATGCCCCCAGCATTATACAAGGCACAGTGAGACAGAAAAGTATTAGGCATGCTTCTTCAATAAATTATCCTACCACACCCAATATATCTTGATATTAAAAACAAGCTGTTTCTTACAGTTTTGGGGGCCAGGTAGTTAACAAAAAAATCAATTTTGAACATCAAATTTTATGATGCCATAGGTTTAGAGGGTACAGACTTCTATGAACCAGATACAATGGCCAAGGGCCAAGTTATTTGCCAGCCAGCAAATAGGCATCAACCTTTCTGTTGGAACAACCCTCTCTTAATAGGCCTTGATACCTGGGTAACAGTATGTTGTTCCACCTGGGTAACAGTATGTTGTCCATGACATTCCTGAAAATCCACGAGAATTTTCACCATTTCCATTCCCACCCCATCTAATCTAGGATGACCCACCACTCCAGTTTACCTGGGGCTGTTCTACTCTTCACACTCAAAGTCCTGCTTTCTGGAAAACCTCTCGTTCCCGGGCAAAGATTACTGACAGGTGGCCCCCTAAATGCTGTGGTGAGAGGACCAGGCCATCAGGCTCTCCTGCAGGCCCAGCCCCTCTTTATGCCCCACACCCCCTGCCTACCAACTTGTTCTCCCTGTCCTCCTTTAACGCTTGCTTGAAGACTGATTAAACTATCTCTCCGAAGCTATAGGCTGTGAAACGCATATCTTTTTCCCCTGAGATGTGGTTTCACTCCTCTTTAAATAGAATTTTACTCTACAGGGAAAAAAAAAATAAAAAACAACCCAGCAGCCTTATACAACCTCTCACAAAAGCCCTACTCATTCTCTCCCGGGCCTGAAAAGGACCGACAGCTCACGGGCAAAGCAGAACGCTTCTCCCACCAGGAGGAACACTAGCGATTTTCATTCAGCTGGATCGGGTCTGCACAGCGAGTCCCCACCTTCTCCTCTTGTACAGTCTGATGTGCAACATGCTAGGTAGTGCTCCTCTTTCCGCCAGACCGTGCAGAGCAGAAGCTTCAAAACCTTGCACTGAGCTTTCTGTCTGTGAAGCTTTACTCTTTTTCAGAAATCTCAGCTACACTCCTTCTCCCCTGACACAGAAGCCCAGGCAAAGGAGCATTCAGTCTGTTTCATTCCCTGAAGACTGTCCGCCATCAAAAGGCAAGAGTCAGTGTGCGGTTGCAGTCAGGGTCTGACTTTGAGCATGAGTGAGCTTTTAGCATCAGACCTGAGAGGGAGGCAGAGGAGGGAGTGTGGGGAAGGCCCCAGGGCCCCAGGGTCCTTTTCAAGTGCCTGCCTTTTGCCTGCCTCTGAGAGATTTTAAGGCTGCGAGGGCATGGAGGGAGGAGAAACTATGGAATGAAAACCCGTAGACCCTTTTAAAATGTGCCTCCTTACTTTGACCGTTGATAAGAAGGGGAAAGACAGATGGAACACCCAAAGAGCATTTTCAGATCACTTTCAAAGGCCTTTAATCTCAAGGAAGATGAAACATGTCAAGGCCTGCAAGAAATACATTAGTCACTAAACTACACACCAGAAGACTCTTAGATGTTGGCACAGTTCGCTATTGCAAGACCAGCTCCTAAAGGTAAAGCTCTCCAAAGAAGCTTCAGGCTAAGACTAAATGAGTATGGATGGAGTCTCTTCCCACTGACTGCTCTTCTACAAAGAAATGGAGCCCAGGGTCACTTCTGTCCATGGGTTTTGTCTCTGGGGACAGCGTTTCTCAGTTCCCTGGGATTCTCATTCAGTAAGTCTGGGTCTGGACTCACTTTCTGATTTCCTACAAAGATCCCAGGAGACGCAAACACTGCTGGTCCCTGGACCACACTTTGAATGGCAAGGGCCTAGACACTGGTTCTCGAACATAGCTGCACTTTGGAACAGTCTATGGAGTTTAATAACTACATGTGCTGGGCCTCATCTCAGAGATTCTAAATTAATTTGCACAGGATAGAGCTGGGCATTAATACCCAACCAAGGTGAGAATTCCTCCTCCAGAGAGATTATACCTGGCACGAACACTAACCAAGCGTGCTCTAGCTTCCAGGCGCTCATGCTGAGTAGATGCTGGAATCAGTGGGTCTGCAGGAAAAGGATGTGGCTAACCAAAGATGAGTTAACGGAGGAGGTGAATTTGGATGAAGGATCCACAGGAGGATGTCACACGGTGTCAAGTGTCAAGTTTATCAACAGTATACTGCATCAGGTCTAACGTAGCTGAATCTGTTAGCCTGTGAATTTAGCAAAGGCCTGGACCACGGCTCACAAAACCATGACTCACTAAACAAAGTACATGCTTTGTTTCAAAATTGCTGTTAGTCAGACATCTTATGTTATTCCTAAGTCTTTAAAATCGACTGCAACAACGAAAATGAGGAGGGTTCTAGAGCGGTGTACTCATGCTTGTGAAATTTGCTCTTTGTAGGCTATTCCAATATAAATCTAGCTCCTATTAGGATAATACTAAACATGGTTAGCATTTAGAGAACACTTAAGTGTCAGGCATTGGGATGGATATGGTTTATCTAACACTTGGAATGCATCTATCTCCAGTTTAGAGATAGGAAAGAAAAGTCAATTTTGTCTCCATCTTACAGATGAGGAACTCAAGGTCAAGCTCACTAGCTGAAAGGCGTTCCTCCCTGCAAGCTGTGCCACACCTCTCTCATTATGACCAGACATCACAGAGTTGTGCAACCAATGCCCTATAACTTGGAAGCAGTGGAGGAGATGTTGTGAGCTCAGTGACTATCAATGAGTCATAACTTAAAGCTAAGAGAACACTCGTCCACTTTTTTTAAGAAACCAGTAACAGAGAGAAAACGTATATAACAGGAACATATTGAGAAAATATCTGCAGAGATTTTTACTGTTAGGTTTGGCTCTTTATTTTTTTTTTTTTAATTCACCTAGCATTATCAGGCTCACATTTCAAATGAAGCCATAGGAAAAAGAAATGTCCCCACACCAATCTTACTTGAATATAAAAGGTGAAGCTCTGTTTCTCTTTGCTAAGTGATAGCTTTCAAAGTGGATAGTAGCCTGTTGACATGCTTATTAATAATCACTTAGATTTATCTAGCTCTTTAGACTTGTCACAGTTTTTTCTTCCCTTACAGTGTGTCCACACAACTTCAAAAGGTATTTCTATACATATAGGATAAGCAGGTTCTTAAATGCACATCTGATAGCTAATAAGAAAATCAGGCCTAGGCTTACCCAGGTAATAGGCTTACATTTTAAAATGATTGTGCTGAGACTAGAAAAAGATCTTTGCTGTGAATTCATTTCAAGTCATTCAACCAATATTTATTAGGTACTATCTTCAAGCAGAGACATTACTTTGCTGAAAAAGGTCCATATACCCAAAGCTATGGTTTTTCCAGTAGACATATATGGATGTGAGAGTTGGACCATAAAGAAGCCTGTGCACCAAAGAATTGATGCTTTTGAGCTGTGGTGCTGGAAAAGCCTCTTGAGAGTCCCTTGGACTGCAAGGAGATCAAAGCAGTTAATCCTAAAGGAAATCAACCCTCAATATTCATTGGAAGAACTGATGTTGAGGCTGAAGCTCCAATACTTTGGTCACCTGATGTGAAGAACTGATTCGTTGGAAAAGACCCTGATGCTGGGAAAGATTATGGGCAGGAGGAAAAGGAGATGACAGAGGATGAGATCGTTGGATGGCATCACTGACTTGAAGGACATGAGTTTGAGCAAGCCCTGGGAGATGAGCAAGGACAGGGAAGCTTGGCATACTGCAGTCCACAGCACTGCAAAGAGTGGGACATGACTGAGCAACTGGACAACCATCTTCAAGAAAGGATCCAAGGGCATCCTACAGCCTCAGCCAAGCCATTGCTGTGCTTAGCTATCCTGGCCCTGACTATATCATATTTGAATTCACTATGCTTTTGCCCACTCTCAAGCAAGTGGTGGACTCCTGCCCCCTCTCCTCTGCCTCCACTGTCTGACACAGCGTAAAGCGACTGGAGACTGATTCCCTGTGGCCTGAAACTCCAAGATGGGAAAAGCAGGACAACTAAGTGGAGAGACTGGGCCCCTCCCAGCCCACGCACTCTCCACCCTGGGAGTCAGGAGGCCCCTAGACCACACACGCGGAGAACGACTCCATGCAGGCCCATGAGGAGGGGTGGCGAGGGGTGCTCCACCCACAGGTCTTTGCAGTACAACATATCTCGGCTAAGAGGTGCATGCACACACACAGAAGCATCCTGAGATAAACTAAATATGGAGTGTGAACCAGGCAAATCAAAATGATCGGCCAAAGGAAACCCAGAATAAATGCCCCACGAAAGTAATTCAAACTGACACGAGGGTGTGACTCAGTGACTGTCTCTGTAGCCCACTCATGTGTCTATCCACACATACTATACTTTCTCTTAATACTTTACTTGTTTCAGTACTTCCTGTCTTTATGGGAATTCTCTTCTGCAAAGCCAGGACCTTGACACTGCCCACTGGTCTAGGGGCCAGGATCTGGGCTTTCACTGCCCACGACCCAGCCTCAATCTCTTCCTGAGAACCCAAGCCCCACTTCAAGGTGTTGCAAGCCGAGGCCACCGAAGATCAACCACACAGCCTTCGCACTCACTCTTCTCACCGGCATCTTCTCCCCTCCCTCTCCCCATACTCCTCTCTTTAACCAAATTCACTTATTCTCCAGGTACCAACCACAGCTTTCTTAGGGAAGGCTTCTCTGATTTGCTCAGTCATGCTCCTGTAATACTCTCTTTCTTTCAAAGCCTTATCTCATTCAAAATGATGGATTTATTAACAGATTTAATTACTTAGTATTTCCACCCTACTCTGTTCAAAGTTCTATTACCCTCTCAGCACAATACTTGCCACACACTCAGTAAATAAGGAAAGAAAGGGTCAAGGAAGTCTGGGATGTATTTATAGCAACAGGCTGCCAGGTAAAACTCAATATCCTCATTCTTGCCAAATCTGAGCTTGGTTTAAACAAGACTGACAACTACTTAAATGCCCTTCTTTGGGTTGTTTCATTTGGGTCAGTCAATCTAATGACACAAGGATGAATGAATTGGCTCTGTTGCCCCATCTGGCTAGCATTAATATATTAATGATATAATGAATAAACATGGTAGCTGAGACTTTTCAGAGTCTATCCCACTTCATTTGCATTTCTTTTTTTTTTAATGAGTGTATCCTTCTGCCTTGTAACCTATTTAGTTATGTCTGTGCCCATCACTCTCTCTTGTTGATAAACCCTTGGAGGACAGAGACACATTTAACCTTTCATTTAATTATGCGTTTCTTTGTAACCTATAGTAAATGTTCAGCAAGTATTACCTTGAGCAAAATTTGTGATCTTATTTGATCTTTATAATACCTCAATGATTTTGTTAGGCAGTGAGAGTCCTGCCCGAGAAACAGGAACACAAATTTTGAGAAGCAAAATGCGTGCCTATGAATGACTGTACAGTAAGGTAAACACTATGCTCAATCTATACTTCCTAATACATGACTTGGAAGAGCTTACTTAGAAGAGTACATTAAACTTGGGGCCCTTGATTACCAGAATGATATGAACAAACTAGAGGGAGTTCAGGTAGAAAAATAAATACGATTAAGCTTCTGGAGGGGTATGAAGGAAGATTAAATGAATTGCATATTTATGATGTGGTTAAGTGAGGATTCAGAGGGGAGGCAAAAATGATTTATGGCTAGAATTATCTAACACACTTCAACACAGACGACACAGAATGCCACCGAGGGACAGTTGCTAGGTGGCGGGAGTCATGGGAAGAATATTTAGAACAGGACCATCTAAGAGGAACTATAAAATGAAATTTTAGCAGCAAGAGCTGATATGCTGCTGCAAAGTTTCCCAAGGGAAACAGTGAACAAATCATCCCAGGAGATCTCTCAAACCAGAAGAGAAAATAACGGAAATTGTCCTGCAGGGAACAGCGCGGCCCAAACATTAGACATGAAAAGGAAAGCTTTGCAGATTTTCTCTCTAATTTATATTCTTCTGGGATCCCATGAGGCTGAGCAGAGATGTGGGAACAATGGATTGAGGACTCGGAGCACAGAGGGTTCGCTTAGATGTCTCAGCCCTGGCTCACATCTCTAATGAGTCAGCACGGAGGCAGCATCTCCAGAAAAGCCACTGCTAGCAAGCACATCCAAGGATTTATTCCATCCACGGCTTTTCATTAGTGGGTCCCGTGGGAAGGGGTAAAACAACTAGGAGCCTCCCCCCAAAATTAGGAAACGCACTTATGGGCACTGAGCAAGGATGGGTTTTGTGTGAAGCCGACAGTCATATACATAACGGTGATCCTGGGCCTATGTATCTTACCATATTGGAAATATATCCAAGTTCAAATGGTCAGATTAGGATTTTTAACTCCTATTTGGTATTTATCATTACATCTCTGTGATTCAATCATCCTTTAGTTCCATCATACTCAGGGAATTTGTAAGGTTCCTCAAATTAAGCCTGACACCCCAGGATCCAGCTTTCCTGTATGCGACATGCTGCATAGACATAATAAATAGGATAAACCAGGATACTGTCAAGGAAACGGTTGTTCTAGATAATCAATAATTCTACAGTGACTAAGGATCTCTCTTCCAGCTTAAAATTAGTGTTCATTCTGGAAAGCTGTTTAGGGGAAGTCTGGACTAAGGTAAGCATGATACTATATCGGACAACAACCTCTGAAAAGTTAGACGACCAACTGCATGTACACCTAAAAGCAAATGTTGCATAGTAGGTAAAACAGAATAACTATTAATCGTATTGATGCCTCAAAGCAAACCATTGCTCATTTGGAAAAACAGCATCATAGAACTAGCTTGCTGAAATCACTAATGGCCAATAAATTTGTGGGGAAAGAAATGTTCAACCTAATTAACAAAAAAGGAAATGCAAATTAAAACCTCAAGGAGATGCTAGTTCATTGAGGCAGATGAGGGCAAATAAAACATGTGACAGTACCAAGTATCTGGAGAGACGTGGAACAAAGACAACTGTCTTATGCTCCTGGTGGGAGTTTCAATGCATGCCACTTGCCATTGTCCCTAAAAGTAAAGATGCCCTTTGTATGACTCAGCAATTTCACCGCTATGTATGCACTTTAGACATGATGGCGAATTTGTTCCACAGTACATGTATGAGAACATTCATAGCCATATATTTGCAGTAGCAAAAGACTGACTTCCTAAAAGGTTATCAATGGTAGAGTGGATTAAGTGTGATTAATTAACATCATGAAATATTATACAGCAGAGAAAGTGACTGAAATGCAGCAAGATGCATTCTCATAGATGAATCTCAAATATTTAATGTTTATCCAAGAATGTAAATCCAAGAATATATACATTACATTTATGTTACAACTGGCCAAGTACAGGTAAAGAAAAATCATATGTTGGGGGAGCCTAGTGGGCTGCAGCCCATGGGGTCACTGAGGGTTGGACATGACTGAGCAACTTCACTTTCACTTTTCACTTTCATGCATTGGAGAAGGAAATGGCAACCCACTCCAGTGTTCTTGCCTGGAGAGTCCCAGGGAGGGGGGAGCCTGGTGGGCTGCCATCTGTGGGATCGCAAAGTCGGACACAACTGAGGTGACTTAGCAGCAGCAGCAGCAGCAGCAGCAGCAGCAGCAGCAAGGATTCAAACATATGTGGCAAAACTATAAAGAAGGCAAGGAACTAAAGAACACAAAATTAAGGTAATTGTGGGTGGGTACATGGGGGTTGTTTCATTATAATTATTGGTATCATGATCAATATTATGATTAATTATACCCACCACTATATATATAGTACAGCTCATAACCCAACTATATCATACAGTGTTGGAACTAGTAATATAAGTAGAATTGGTCTACTCCACACTGTCATTTAAAAAAGGAAAAGTCTTTATGTCGCATAAAGAAAAATGGTATCCAAAGTGATAACAGATTTCAGAAATGCTATAGCCCATTAGTGAAAATCAATTAAATAATGAAGGACTCAGGTCTTGATTTGGAATTTCTTCTTTTAGTTTAGACACAGAACTAGTCCCCTGCTGCTGCTGCTGTTAAGTCGCTTCAGTTGTGTCCGACTCTGTGCACCCGATAGACGGCAGCCCACCAGGCTCCTCTGTCCCTGGGATTCTCCAGGCAAGAACACTGGACTGGGTTGCCATGTTCTTCTCCAATGCATGAAAGTGAAGAGTGAAAGTGAAGTCGCTCAGTCCTGTCTGACTCTTAGCGACTCCACGGACTACAGCCTATCAGGCTCCTCCACCCATGGGATATTCCAGGCAAGAATACTGGAGTGCGTTGCCATTGCCTTCTCTGGAAGTAGTCCCTTACTTCTTAACAAATCAAAAGTAGAAAAGAGAAACCTGCTTTGAAGAAGTCTTACAACAGCGAGAACGTCCGGCTGGTTGTGAACAAATATTAGTAGATAAAGTGGATTTTACAAATCAGAAATAAAAGCCTTAGGAAAACAAAACAACAGACCATGACCATTTGATGGAAAATAAAAAAAACTTGCACAATGCGGTATCTTCAGAAATCATGCCTATAATATCAGAAAATAACTGAGACACAGCGACGCCTGAGTTCTCTTAAGGACAGGTTCAATTATTTTCTACATTCTTAAAAGGCAGCTAAGAGAATGGATAAACATTTTTAAAGATTTAGAAAATTAATAAAATTGGGAAATATTGAAACTTAAGCTACTAAGAAGACTAAGGCAAGCAACTTTAACCGCTTAATTCCTTCATTCTCTTACATAAGGCCAATATAAGAACCAGAGTCATGTTGGTACCAATAAGCTGTCTTATCTGGCCATGATACACTAAGAAGTTGGTATTTTCATCAAACTGTATCAGGGATATTCAGTTAATTCAGTGGCACATTTTTGCCCTAGATACAACCAAGAGAAGTCTTCTGGAAAAAATCAATCTTTAAAGGATGGGCAAAAACAAAAGTGAAATCCCCAAACCTCAATGCAGATCCCTGTTGTCCCGTGAGATTAATAATTCGTATAAAGGTCCTTCCTCTCTTGAAACTGTGAAACGGCTGAGTGAGCAAGAAGTCAGAGAATTTGGATGTCTGATATTTAGCTAAAGTACATCATCAAAATAATAGGCAGGTTATAGGCACTGGGTTCATAGAATTTAGCAAATGAGAGAAATTTCCTCACTCAGGTCATATCATAAAAATAAACTTTAAAAATATGATCAATAAATATGAAATGATTTGTGTGTTTTCTAGTTGAACTTTCCCCCCAGGAAATGAAAGCTGTGAATAATATGGTTGTTTCAGACTGTTTATAAAAAGAAACATGTACTAGTATAACCACTGGCAAGTTACCATCAATAGTGAAAAAGAAAGAATATTCAATCATACACATTATTATGTATTTCTAAACCATACCACTGATAAGTTCAGGCATTTCTAAACAACCAAAAAAAAAAAAAAAAACTTAACAGTTGATTTAAAGGGACCTGGTTTTGTAACCTTGGGCTAAAATTTGTCAAAGAACTTTAAAGCACTATGTAATTTTGATCATCAGTCAGCCAACCTGAACTTCCATGTGTTAGCACATCTCTAAAACACAGAAATAGAAGGAATCAACCATCTACTGAAGGAGGAAGCAAAGTGTAGAATACTAAATGTTACTGTAATTTATCTTCATGCTATAATTATAAAAGTGTATAAAAATTTGCATTTTATTACTATTACCCACTTGATATACATAACATGTCATTTTATTCTGCACATTTTTTTTCAATTGGCCTATGGGGAAAATAATCTGGATTGCTCTTTTTTTTTTTTTTTTAAATTGTCAAGTTTAACATTTGCTTTACTTGAAGTCTTGTTTGAAAGGAAAATCTTAAATGCTTTAGGGTCAATGCCATACTACTGATTTTATAATACCATTAGGAAGTGCTTTGATCTTTGAAAAGTAGTAACTTCGAAGTATATTAAAAGTTTTATTATTCCAATCAGGTAACACCCTCCTGGGGAAAAAAAAAAAAATAGCATGCTAGGGTTGACAGAATCTCTAGTAGTCACTTCTCCTTGATGTTCTGGAATTTCAGTGCTACTGGCTGAGAGGTCATGAGTTCATCTCCTATAGTAATAGTACTACTTAGCTGTCTTCAACTTTCCAGAAAAGAAACACTCATGAAAAATGTTTAAAATTTGTTTTTAACGCAAATCCCCATGACCCTGCAAAGTGCAGTTTACAGCATGTTAAACGCAGTGCCTATGGATCAGACCTTGGAGTCAAACAGTGAAAAAGGTTTTCCTGGATGGTATCAAGGGAGGCAATGTTGATGTTCCAGAGTGTGGAAATCAGAGCTGTGATTCTGTAGACAGGCTGGAGAGGAGCAGGGAGCCCACTGGCAGGCTGCAGAACAAGGTGCCAGGCATTGCACACGTTGCGATTTATTTCAGAGTGTTTCAATGAGATTTAGTGAGATCCTCGGCTACGATTCATTAAGGCACGTGACAATGTGACAACTCAGGAAACTTCAATCCTCTTCTCAAGAATCATAATAAAAAAAGCAGAGAAAAGGAAGATTCTACGTTTACATTTTATGAATTGTAACTGTGCATAGCATTTATCATTCCACTTTAGGGATTATAGTTCGTTTCCAGAACCAAGTGACTTTTTAGCTTTAGTTAATTAACCACATAATCCTTGGCAGGCTTACGTCATTATTCTTTTCACTCAGGCAAAACAAAGTTTTCCCGAAATTTGTCTATATATTTCGTCTGAGAGATTATCATCTGAGGTAGAGTACTCCGTCAAAAAGTGATCATTTGAGCTAGTGGATGTGTAACAAATACAGCGAGACAAGGAAAGTTCACTCATCAATAAATATCACACTGGTTTCCAGAAGCATCTTGATGTAACTAGCACTATCTCAATTCACCCTGAAGTCATACATTTGGGGAGGTAGCATGGAGAGCTGAAGTGCTCTCTTCCTTGCGTATGTATGATTTGGTTTTAATATAAGAAAAAGCCAGAAACCACTGCATCTTCTCCTAATAGAATTATTTTGGCTGGCAGAAGCCTGAGGGAAAAGCAATTCACAAGAAAAGTTGAAGGCGGCAAGTTTTCCAAAGAATAGTAAGAATATTTGCTTTCAAATGTAATATCAGGGCCCAGTCTTCCATGGAAAGAAATACTCCTTTTATAAATACAGCGGTACCTGCAAACATGCCACATCACCTAAAGATAACAAGTGTTTGGGTTGAGAAGTCAAGATATAAATTAGAGCTAGTTTCCAAAAGAGAAAGATAGTATTACATGACCCTTCTATGTGTAGAAAGATAGTACTGGATGATTCCTCTGTGTGCGGCAGGAAACATTCTAGGAATAAACCATATGAGGGTGAAGAATTTCAAACTATTGGGTAAATGAAAGAAATATGAGCCAGGGAGGAAGAAACTTTTCCTCTCATAAAAGATGCTTCTGAGGATAACTAGAATGCAGGAGTTCCCTTGGAAGACACCATGTCACCCTTTCCCTCTCCAGAAACAAGTAAAACTATTCCCTTTCACCCCAAAATTCACCTCCTCAAATCTCCTGTCAAGCTTCTCACTGGCTGAGAAAATCCTACTACAGCCTGTAGATATCCCATACTCCAGGTGAAACTTACAGGAGGATTCACTGAGGAATTCAGAGAGGGTTAAAACTCTTCCTCATCAATGAAAACAGTAAGGAAATTTGCTGAGAGGTTAACTTGCCTGAGAATAAATAAGTCATACACACTGGGAAGTTATAAATCTCTTCCCAGTGGGGTGGGGGCGGGGGGAATGCCTATCAGCACCTCAAGCCAGCCCAGCTCGTAAGAGCCTTAAAGTAAATGCACTAAGCCTAATATATTCACATATAACACATGTGGTGGCTGTTTCACATGCTTCATAACTCAGAGGGCAACGGCTGCTGTGTGGGAAATGGATGCTGTGACGGGCCCCTGGTGATTTACACCGCAGCACTCACAGAGGAGTGGACAGCCAGCAGCCCAGGCACCCTCAGGTCCTGCCATGCTCCAGCCAACGGCAAACCCAGATGGGAGCATGGATCTGTCCGGCTTGGGGTGGGGAGATGAGAAAGAGGTGAGTAGGGGAGGCAGCGAGCCCCAACTTAGCATGTCCCGACAACAAAAATGCAAACCGATTTTTTTCCAATGGAAAGTACCTCAAATATTTGTATAAAGAATTAACATGTATACTTGCTATTTCATTCATTAATGTCTACCACACAAAATTTTCATTTCATCTGAGATTCTAGGACTCTACTTAGTGCCCTTGCTTGGGACTCAAGTCAAACGTATAAGAAGCTAGCATCTTACAAAAGTCAGCTGAAAAGCCGGTAGCCTCTGCCTCCAGCCCCAAGTCCCCATTCTATGTGGACGCTGCTCTGGTATGCCCTTGGTTATGTCCTAACAATTTCACAAAACTCTAGAGCGGCTCCGGACTTTATCCAGGAAGTGGGGAAATACCTAGTGCTATTGTGCTCTTCTCCATAATCCTTTGTCACCCATCAACAAAGTCTTTCAGAACATCCTGCCGAATGGGAATTTCACTGTCAGGAAATAAGACACTTGGCCTTATTAAGGGCACCTCCTGCTGGTCCTTTCACAGAGTGAGCTGCGCTTTCTTCCTGCCACATCCTTAAAGAGGGGACACTGCTACCAACAGAAACAGTAGAAACAGATTAAGGCGCAATACCTAAAAACCACGCCATTTCCCCTTTTTCTGGGACCTGTGCAAACTACGTCACATCTGCAAATAACAGAAATGGATTTAAAAGCATAGAGGAGCTGACAGATTGAGACCCAGAAGCCTGTCCACAGGCACAGCCCTCGTATATATAGATTTTTGGTCTGCCTTTTCAATCATAGACTTCTCCACTGAGGAGTTACTATCTGGCCTTAACTTTTTAGATAAGCATAAATAAGTGGGAAGGGGATATTTAATTAATTTCAATGTTAGTAAATATATATATATATATCCATCTCCATTTATTTATCCCTACTCTCCACCGAAGACACTTGGGAAATGGCTTTGAAATATTTCAGGGTAACTGACAAAACATCGTTATCCATTTTTGCACATCTTCCTTGTCTAATACGTCACCCTTTCCCTCTCCAGAAACAAGTAAAACTATTCCCTTTCACCCCAAAATTCACCTCCTCAAATCTCCTGTCAAGCTTCTCACTGGCTGAGAAAATCCTACTACAGCCTGTAGATATCCCATACTCCAGGTGAAACTTACAGGAGGATTCACTGAGGAATTCAGAGAGGGTTAAAACTCTTCCTCATCAATGAAAACAGTAAGGAAATTTGCTGAGAGGTTAACTTGCCTGAGAATAAATAAGTCATACACACTGGGAAGTTATAAATCTCTTCCCAGTGGGGTGGGGGCGGGGGGAATGCCTATCAGCACCTCAAGCCAGCCCAGCTCGTAAGAGCCTTAAAGTAAATGCACTAAGCCTAATATATTCACATATAACACATGTGGTGGCTGTTTCACATGCTTCATAACTCAGAGGGCAACGGCTGCTGTGTGGGAAATGGATGCTGTGACGGGCCCCTGGTGATTTACACCGCAGCACTCACAGAGGAGTGGACAGCCAGCAGCCCAGGCACCCTCAGGTCCTGCCATGCTCCAGCCAACGGCAAACCCAGATGGGAGCATGGATCTGTCCGGCTTGGGGTGGGGAGATGAGAAAGAGGTGAGTAGGGGAGGCAGCGAGCCCCAACTTAGCATGTCCCGACAACAAAAATGCAAACCGATTTTTTTCCAATGGAAAGTACCTCAAATATTTGTATAAAGAATTAACATGTATACTTGCTATTTCATTCATTAATGTCTACCACACAAAATTTTCATTTCATCTGAGATTCTAGGACTCTACTTAGTGCCCTTGCTTGGGACTCAAGTCAAACGTATAAGAAGCTAGCATCTTACAAAAGTCAGCTGAAAAGCCGGTAGCCTCTGCCTCCAGCCCCAAGTCCCCATTCTATGTGGACGCTGCTCTGGTATGCCCTTGGTTATGTCCTAACAATTTCACAAAACTCTAGAGCGGCTCCGGACTTTATCCAGGAAGTGGGGAAATACCTAGTGCTATTGTGCTCTTCTCCATAATCCTTTGTCACCCATCAACAAAGTCTTTCAGAACATCCTGCCGAATGGGAATTTCACTGTCAGGAAATAAGACACTTGGCCTTATTAAGGGCACCTCCTGCTGGTCCTTTCACAGAGTGAGCTGCGCTTTCTTCCTGCCACATCCTTAAAGAGGGGACACTGCTACCAACAGAAACAGTAGAAACAGATTAAGGCGCAATACCTAAAAACCACGCCATTTCCCCTTTTTCTGGGACCTGTGCAAACTACGTCACATCTGCAAATAACAGAAATGGATTTAAAAGCATAGAGGAGCTGACAGATTGAGACCCAGAAGCCTGTCCACAGGCACAGCCCTCGTATATATAGATTTTTGGTCTGCCTTTTCAATCATAGACTTCTCCACTGAGGAGTTACTATCTGGCCTTAACTTTTTAGATAAGCATAAATAAGTGGGAAGGGGATATTTAATTAATTTCAATGTTAGTAAATATATATATATATATCCATCTCCATTTATTTATCCCTACTCTCCACCGAAGACACTTGGGAAATGGCTTTGAAATATTTCAGGGTAACTGACAAAACATCGTTATCCATTTTTGCACATCTTCCTTGTCTAATATAGTATGTTCAGCACACGCGTTTCAGGCTTGGCTCGGGTAGACTTTCTACCCAGCAACCATGCCCCTCTGAACTTCCCCGTTCCCCAGCTGAGAGTGCAAGGCAATCTTCTGGACCCTAAGGACAGCTTTCCTCTACTGTCTGTGGGCTGCAGTAGGGAATTTTAGAGACACCTTTCATTACCGCTTTACTGCGGGATATTCCCCTCCCACCTTCCGGGGGAGTAATTGCTGAGGACAAAGCTCCGGGAGAGGAGCCCGGAGGAGGAGACCAGCCTGAAAAGGGAGGGAGCCAGGGAGGACCGGCAGCAGGGAGCACAAACCGCTGGTACGCGTGCCCTGGGCGCGCGCGCACGCGCGCGCGCACACACACACACACACACACACACACACACACACATAAACACACACAGAGTCCTCTGGCAGGCTCATGCGGGCTTGCTGTCAGGCCAAAGGAAGGTGAGGAGTCAGTTGGTCGGCGTGGATGCGCAGATTCCTGCTTCTGTGCAGCCGCGTCCAGACTTGGGGAGCTGGTGCTTGACTCTGAATCCCTAGCAACCAGAGAGGCGCCTTCTCCACCAGCGATCCAACCCTGGCTGCGCAGCAGCACTTCGCAGGAACAAGAAAGCAGCAGCTTCAGGCTATGGAGAGGTTGGGGGCTAGGACACAGTTTCCATTCTGTTGCCGGTTCATTTCCAAGGCGCAGCCTGGGGAGCTCCCGCCCAGCGCCTGGCCCCTGCCCGTGGCTCCTTTTCTTTGGGATTTGGGAAAAGGTCATTTCCGAAGGGAGTTGAATGCTCAGCCAGCTGCTCTCCCATCCTTCCCCACCGGGCCCACTCCCTATACCCCAGTGTCTGTTTAATAAGGCCGGCCAAATGAGGGGACCATTACAATGAGTCATTTGGGTGTTTTTTGTTTTTTAATGATTTTTCTCCCGGCCGTCGAAACCTCTAGGCTCCTCCAGCTCGGAGACTGCCGCAGCCCTGAGCATCCCTCAGATGCCTCTTCCTGCTCTAACCCAATGAGGCCCCACACAGTTTTGCCATTTTTAATTAGAACCTGCGCTTGCCAAGGACCAGGGCCAGGGGGGCTGGTTTCTGGGAATATCAATCATTTGGAGTTTGGAAGTGTCCTGGAGATACATGTAGACTTAGCTCGAGAGCCGCATTCACCGTTAAAAAATGAAACAACACTCCTCCTTCCTCCTGGCAACTCTGCAACCCCTTTCGGGAACCACCAATCCCTCCTCCAAAGCACCAAAACACATCAGCTGGCCCTTTTTCGATTTTCAATCAGTAAGTCTAAAAATCCAAACCGGAGGCGCCAGGAATCACACACAGACGCCCCAGCCCCACAAGCTACATTTCGCACACACATTCTCCAAGCCCCTCTCCAGGACCTCCTCCACTTGGTCTTATTGCCCCAATTCCCCTGCTTCGTAGGGGAGGATTCAACCCAGTTCCTTTCAACGACATCCCCATCGCCTGCCTCCTCCCTGCCCCAGACCTCCAGCTCTCCCAACCGACGCAAGTATTTGCCAAAGCAGAGATGCATGCGAGAAACACCAGATTTGTTTTTTTAAAAAGCGAAGGGGCGCCCCGTTTCCCCAGCTGCCAACATCCTCTGCTCCCGGCTGGGGGGGGGCATCTTTCTATCTTTTATCATCATTGAGGAAATGGGGACGGAGGGAGAGCCCCGCATCTTGCCCGGTCTCCCCCTGCCCCAATTCTACTAGAGGCAAAGGAAATGGGGAGATGGAGAGGGGTGAGAGGGGCGGGGGCGACGAGAAGAAAGGAAAGAACCTCTCACCGGTGACTTGGAGATGTGCGCTGAGCAGGGTAGCTCCGAAGAGTACAAAAGCCAGCTTGGGTACCCAAACACATCCAAGACTATTCTCCATATTTCAGCCAACACCTTCGGGGCCGGGGGTCCTGGGCAGCGGCAACACTCACACACATGCACTCACACACGCGTGTACACATGCACACACCACACACAAACACACGCGCGCGCCGAGCCCCTTCGGCTTCCTCCTCGTCGTCGTTGTCCTCCTCCACCTCCCTTGCGCCTCTTCTGCCTCCGAAGCTTTCTTCCTGGTCCACTGGCAGAATCAGCAGCAAAAAGAGGGAGCAAAAAGTTCCATTGGGTCCAAGAGATCTCACGCCCCAGTAAAACCTCGGGAAACTAACTCAAGGAAACAGAGGGAACCGGCGGCGGAGCGAAGGCAGCTCTCCGCTGGGCTGGCAAAGCATCAATACACAGGATATCCAGAAGGGACCAAGAGGAGACGCGAAGCGATCCTGTGGCTGGGCTGTGCATCAAAAGGTTGGGGCTTGTTCCCTGTCCTCAGCCGGGTAGCTGAATAGGAGAATCCGTGTGCGAAAGCTGGGGATGCTGCTCGTTTCTCCTCCAAGCACGGAGGGGACCCAGGGACGAGAGGCCGGGGCTGCGGGGTGGAGCGCGCTCACTTGTTACTGGGTTGTCCGCTGGAGATGTGTGAGCTAGGAGTTGGAGCCGTACGTACTATCCATTGATCCGGAGAAGTGGAGGGCTGGAAGGGAAAATGTGGAGACCGGAGGGAAAAGAACTGGATCAGGCAAAGATTGCACGGGGAGGCGGGTGGGGGCTGAGAGATGCTGGAGGGGAAAAAAAAAAGAAAGAAAAGAAAAGCGTCTGAGGAGGCTTCCAGCAGCTGCATTAGCTGGGTCTACATATCAATGAGCAGGGATGCCCTCTGTGGGCAAAGCGTGGGAAGTCACTTTTGTCAATGGGTCTGGCAAACACCATGAGTGTCTGGCCCAGGGGTGGGGAGTGGGGGTGGGGGTGGGGGCACAGTGGAGACGGTGGACATGTGAACCTC
>SJYC01144807.1:0-25768 GCA_006408675.1 Madoqua kirkii | reverse complement strand
ATATATCCTAACTTTAAAATAATTAGAATTACCAAACAATATCCAAGGACAACAGACCTGAAAGACCTTGACAGAGAACCACTGCCTCATTGTCTTAGTTGAACAAAAACACGGGTGTCTGGAAGTGACTGGACTTCACGAGTGTTAACGCGGTCCCCAGGGGCTAACCATGCCAGCCCTCGGGAGCTCACGACAGTCTCTGCAAATAAACGGCCAGGCCTAGGCATACATCAGGACAGCCTGTCAAAGTCGAAGGGGGTACATTCATCCGTGGCAGACCGTGGATCCACGCAGGCTCTCCCCACACCATTTCTTCCTTACACTACGGGTGAAATCGTTTCCCCAAAACCGGACTCTTCGACTTTCAGATCAGTTGGCTTCAAATTAGGTGCATCCTTCTTTCCTTCAAAGAGAGAATTCCCAGTCATCACTACTGGAGAGAAGCATTTTGCTGATATAACCAGATTACTCACTCACGAATCCACCATGGGCCATCTTTGGATCATTGTTGCTGTTGTTTGTTTTGTTTTTTATAAGCGGCAACACAGAGCAAGTCCTCCGCCAGGAGGCTCACCAGTCACTCTTCATTGTGGCTTCGGCTCTTCCCCAGAGATTCAGGACCTTGAGTAAGGTCCTGAATGTTCTCTAGTCTCAGCCTCAGTTTTCCTATGTGGAAGTGAGGGTAATAATTCTTTCTCTTCCTGCACCATAGGATGAAAGAATGTAATTTAAATGAGCTATACAAAAGCAAGCTCTTATTAATATTGACATTGTAACTTGGCTTTTCATGTGTATTTTTCCATTTAAGTGTTACCTCCAATCTCACCCTAGAGTCTAGAGCTGCATCTTGCATGAAGCTGGCATTTCTAAGACATTTATGGAATGACTAAGTCTTAGATTGATATTTTCTGTATTTTCTAGGCAAGTCTTACTATCTTCGTCACAGCATTCTCCAGAGAGTCTTAACATTAATTTTTCAATGTTAAATAATGTCCTAGTAAATAGAAAATAGCTCAAAGGACAAAGTGAGATGTTTTTAATTGAAAGCTTCCCCATACTTTTACTCTTCTAATTTTCAAAAGCCATTTGAACTGCTTTTAGATATGTTTTTGAGACAGCATTAAAAAATAGAACAGTAAGATAAATTTATTTGCTTTGAGCTGAAAAATAGCAAGCCCTTCCTCTCTAAAAAATCAATTGAGCCATTAAGGGAAAGTCAGAATTTTCAGAATGGCAAAACTAAGATTTTTTTTAAGCCACCCATTACAAAGCAAACAATTTAAACATTTTTGAAAAAAAAAAAAAACAACTCTGAAATATATTTTAAAAGAATGCTATATTCAGGGCTTCCCCAGTGGCTCAGCGGTAAAGAATCCGCCTGCAGTGCAGGAGTCACAGGAGACACAGGTTCAGTCCCTGGGGGGGGGAAGATCCCCTGGGGGAGAGCATGGCAGCCCACTCCAGTATTCTTGCCCGGAGAATCTCATGGACAGAGGAACTTTGTGGACTACAGTCCATGGGGTCACAAGAGTTGGATATGATTAAAAAACACTCTGAAATACATTTGAAAAGAACATTACATATTGAACAAAAACAATTGTGTGTGTGTTTATATACCGGCTATTTCAGGAAGTAAGGAACCTATGTTGATGTATATAGGTTCATTTATTGTCATTTTGATTACAGCTTCATACTAAAGATTCAAGACATGAAGGATTGGTGTTATAGTAGAAACAAACAAAAAACCTGAAACTCATAGAGTTAATAAAAATGGCCTTTGATGAGTTCAAATTCTTTTCACTGACTTATCACTGTCACACTAAATGCTCCAAATATCTACTATTAAATTTGTTCTAGATTCCTATTGCTTTTCCTTTACACTAGGGAACAAAATAGAGAGGGGGAGACAAGTGGCCAGGAGGAGGTCAGAACAGCACTCGGAGGACCATTCCGGCTGCAGGCTTGCCTGCAAGAGGCCAGCTGGTGATGGAAATCGCATCTCAGGCAGTGCACCGGCCAGGCCAGATTCTGTGTCCCAGGGACCACAGCGGATTCAGGTTTGACTTCCGGTTTGATAACATAGGCAATGGCAGATGAAGGAACTCTGCACTGGGAAAGCTGGCAGGGCAGGAGGTGTGGTGTGGAGAGCGCTTCAAGACCAGTGGTTCTCCAACATGAGACTGGCTTCCTCCCAGGTAGCACTGGAGGTAAAGAACCTGTCCGCCAATGCAGGAGACGTAAGAGATGCAGATTCAATCCCCGACTCGGGAAGATCCCCTTGAGGCGGGCATGACAACCTGCTCCAGTATTCTTGCCTGGGAAATTCCATGAACAGAGGAGGCTGGCAGACTGCAGCCCATGGAGTCGTGAAGAGTTGGACACGAATGAGCACATTAAACCACACGCAAGACCCAGAAGGAGGCCTGTTAAAATGCAGACTGCTGAGCCCCACTCTGGAGTCTCACTGGGCAGGTCTGGAGAGAGGCTTACTCCTCATATTCCTAACAGCCTTCCAGCTGAGGGTCCCTAGAGCAAACTTTGAGAACCACTGACAAGGCCTTTTGCTGCTGTTCAGTTGCTAAGGCATGTCTGACTCTTGCAACCCCAAGGACTGTACCCTGCCAGGCTCCTCTGTCCATGGGATTCTCCAGGCAGGAATATAGGAGTGAGCTGCCTTTTCCTTCTCCAGACTTAGGGTATAACCTACCTAGAAAGAAAGGTTGGACGGTGTCACTAATATTCTGAGTATTTCTTCAATGTCTCAGTAAAGTATTCCTTCCATTTCCCAAATGGTGTATGCTACTTGGTCACTGCCATATATTTGGAACCACAGGCCACGCTGAAACAGGACATTCAGTCTCTATAGTAGAACCAGAAAGGAGAAACAAAAAGTTAGGGACAGGTCTTTCTTTCTTTTCTTTTTATCTTGACTTCTTTCCTTCCTTCCTCTACTGTATTTTAATGATATTTTACCTATCTTCCTTTTTCAGAAAAAAAGTTGTTTTTTTTTTATTTTAAAGCACTAATACCTGGCCTAATCCATCAGCACAAACCAGAAGCTCCATAAAAGTTTGTAGAATAGATAAATGTGTTGCTAAAGTTAAATGTAGGAACATATGAATAAATGAAGTTATCCATTGAAGGTCTATGCAAGCTAGAAAAATAAATACAGATGCAGCCTGGAGGAAGTTTCAAACATTTTCTGAGTACATACTATACATCAGGTGTTGTGCTAAGAACTAGGAATACAGTGATGAAAAAAATAGATGCACTTTGGATCTTCATTTAGCCCAGTGGAGAAGAGCTGCATTAAAGACACAAGTATCAATGTCTAAAGCAGATTGTAACATTGCATATGGACCACAACTTCTTTATCCATTCATCTGTCGGCAGACATCTACATGGTTTCCATGTTCTGCTGCTGCTGCTGCTGCTGCTAAGTCGCTTCAGTCATGTCCAACTCTGTGCGACCCCAGAGACGGCAGCCCACCAGGCTTCCCCATCCCTGGGATTCTCCAGGCAAGAACACTGGAGTGGGGAGCCATTTCCTCCTTCAATGCATGAAAAGTGAAAAGTGAAAGTGAAGTTGTTCAGTCATGTCCGACTCTTAGCGACCCCATGGACTGCAGCCCACCAGGCTCCTCTGTCCATGGGATTTTCCAGGCAAGAGTACTAGTTATTGTAAATAATGCTGCAATGGACATTGAAGTACATGCATCTCTTTCAATTATGGCTTCCTCAGGATATATGCCCACTAGTGGGATTGTTGGGTCATGTGGTAGTTCTATTACAAGTTTTTGTAAGGAACCTCTATACTGCTTGCCGTAGTGACGGTATCAATCTACATTTCCACCAACAGTGCAAAAGGGTTCCCTCCACTCCACACCATCTCCAGCATTTATTGTTTGTACATTTTTTGTTGTTGTTGATTGCCATTCTGACGAGTATGAGGAGTGGGAGGTGGGAGAGATGTTCAAGAGGGAGGGAACATATGTATCCCTATGGCCAAAACCAACACAATAACAATTAAAGAAAGAAAATGGATTGTGATGGAGAATGGCATGGTGCATGGAAACACTGGTATTCTAGAGTAATGTGGGTGGCCGTGGAACGTGTCTTTGAGTTTTGCACAGTAAGCAGAAACTTCTCAGATCTAAGTTTAAAGAGGTGAATAAAAATGTGTCTCTATATGAGGTATGAACTATGTGAATACATTCTGTAATAGTGTCACTAGTGAATATGACCACCTAGTCTAAATGTTATCAGATCAATCGATATCACCCATCTAGAGGAACTGTAGGTTTTTATTAATCTTCTCTAATTTAAAATGTTGTAGAAGAAAAGGAACGCAAGGTATTAATGAGAAAGCAAAGAACTGACAGCAAAATGAGCAGTAACATGTTTGCCGTAACTGGCGTTTATCATCTCAAATCATGTTAAAGCATGGATTATACCAAGTGCCCTAATTATATGCTTAGCATCAGCCCTATTTCTTGCTAAGAGTATTGCAATAAAATAAAAACATCGTGAGTCTAATTCCATCATCACTTCGGCTCTTGCTAATACAACTTAAAAGTTTCTTTAAAACCAAGCAAACTACTTTGGGGGAACATTTTTGGCAAGAAGGCCATATTAAAAATAATAATGTGATGATCCACTGTAAAAAAGGACTTGACTTTTTATAAAAAGAAAAATTTAAGTTAATATTAGCTTATTAAAAATCATGTTATTCAAATAAATATATTCTCTGAGCAGCTGAATATTTCATAGTTTCCAAATGAAAATAGTTGATAGTTTGCACCTGGTTAAATCAAAGCCCATTAAAAAGAAAAACGTACTAAAAATATTAAAAACTATTGTATGTTCATATTCTGCTTGTATATCTTCTCAGAATTTTAGCAATATTTCCATAATAGGTTGTGAAAAAATAAACCAAAATAATTTGACTTCTGTGTGGAATTGCAAGAGGAGGAATTCATTTCAGGCTCCAATTATTTGACACACATTCATGAGATGCCTGTTTCAACAAAAAAGCCCTTGGTAAGCAGCTGGAGGATGGAGGTAGCATTTAAGGTGTCGGCAAAAGTAAGCAAAGGCTCATAGAGCTAGAAAGAGCATGATACACTCAAGAATTAGTTTGGGAAATTCCCTAGAGTTCCAGTGGTTAGGAGTTGGCGGTATCACCGCCAGGGACCGGGTTCAATCCCTGGTCGGGGAACTCAGATCCTGCAAGCTTCGAGGAGTAGCTAATAAATAAATACATTGCATTATATATATTTTTGAAGGAATTAGTATGGCCAAAAACCAAGGTTGATTTGGGTAGGAAGTGGTTGTTGCCCGGGAAAACTCACCAGGGGAGGGAGAGATGTAAAGGTCAGATCCACGAGCTGTTACAAGTCATGTATCACTGTTAGTGGTTTCCCAAGAGCAAGTAGTTTAATTAAGAGTGGATTTCAGGATGCACAAGGGAGGAAGAGAAGAATCCAGGAAAAGGTCTGTTAATGAGCTGGTTATGGATACAGGCGGACGGCCCTGGTGGCTCAGTGGTAGAGAACCCACCTGCCAACGCAGGAGACGCAGTTTCAATCCCTGGGTCATGAAGTTCCCCTAGAGAAGGAAATGACAACTCACTCCAGTATTCTTGCCTGGGAAATCCCATGGACAGGGAGCCTGGTGGGCTACAGTCCACGGGGTCGCAGAGCTGGACCAACTTAGCGACTGAACAACAACGACTTGGCTACAGGCGATAGGCCTTAATTCTGTGAAGCAGTCCTCTGAGATCACACGTGGACGGGGCTGAAGGCCGCAGAAGCCTGGGTGGCTGGGCTTCACCCACTGATGCCCTTCCCACTGGTCTGAGAGCTGCTCCAGACAGGTGGCTGAGCATGGAGCGAGCCGCCCTGATACTAGAAAAAGCCCTCCCACAGAGAGCAGGAGAGACCATGAGCCTCATATGGGAAACCGTCAGAACTTTATGACTTCCCAGAATCTGTCCATAGCTTCAGGCAGCTCAGATGGGCAAAAACGACACCGTGCCTGTAGCACGGAACTGTTTTAACGTTGGAAGTGTTTTCAGGATTGAAGAGACACGACCAGCGCTGTGATTTGAGAGTTGATTCTGGCTGCAGTGATGTGAGGGTGTTGCAGCTGGGAAAGACAGGAGACAGTGACCAGTTAGAAATCTCAACAGAAGATTCTAGAATCAACAACGATTCTAAAGTAGAGGGGTTTATGAGCTATTTTGGAATGAACAGAACATAAAGATTGATTCTATGGAGAGAATGAAAAATAAGGAGAAGTTAGCTGTGACCCCAAGATTTTGACTTCTGCAACAGATGATGACTTCCCTGGTGGCTCAGAGGTTAAAGCGTCTGCCTCCAATGTGGGAGACCCGGGTTGGATCCTGGGTTGGGAAGATCCCCTGGAGAAGGAAATGACAACCCACTCCAGTATTCTTGCCTGGAGAATCCCATGGACTGAGGAGCCTGGTGGGCTGCAGTCTGTGAGGTCACAAAGAGTCGGACACGACTGAGTGACTTTACTTACTTACAGATGATGTGAACAGCCGACTCATTGGGAAAAAACCTAATGCTGGGAAAGATTGAAGGCAAAAGAGAAGAGGGTAGCAGAGAATGAGGGGGTTGGACGGCATCACCGATTCAGTGGACATGTACTTGGGCAAACTCTGGGAGATAGTGAGAAACAGGGAGGCTTGGCGTGCTGCAGTTCATGGGGTTGCAAAGAGTCTGACTCGACAGCGATTGAACAACAACAATGGATGAAAGGAGGTGCCATTCACTAATACAGGACAAGCTGATCGATTGGGTTTCCAAATTTATTCATTTATTCCTGACATTAATTGACTTAGCCAAACTATTTGGGAGCCTACTGTTCTAGGCACTAGAAATTCAGCAGTAAAAACATATAGACAATATTCTTACCCTCCTGGAATTTGCATCTAGTTGGAAAAAAACAAAGGAAATAAATAAACATAAATAAATATGACAAATAGAGGTATGCATAAATGATATAATGACTATAAGACAGGAAGATGCGGTTATTGTAATGAAGATGGGTTGAGATCCTTTGGAAAGAGTGCTCAGCAGAGATCTCTCTGAAGACGTGACATCTGAACCAAGATCTGAACGATGAGAACAGGGATGATAGAATGAGGAAGAAACCATTCCAGGACTAGGGTGACTGAATGAACACTTGGCACATTCTTGGAGCAGAAGGAAAGCTCAGTGGGCAGACCTTGGCAAGAGCAGGCGAGCTTGGTATGAGAGCAACTGAGTCACAGGGGAAGACCACGGCGGGATGACAGACTGTGAAAAGGAAACTGTGTTCTTGTTTCCACCACATTAATAATAAAATGATCAGTGGTTTTCACTCAAGGGAATCAAGTGATCTGATTTCTCTTTTCTGAAGATCACTCTGGACACTTGGTAGAGGATGGACTTTGAGACAAGGTAACAAAACAGCATCTTACATCAGATTGAATCCAATCTAACCAACTCAAATACCATTGCTTTCATAGACTTGTACCAACTTGGCAGAGCTCTGTGATTTTTGATTTATTACGTATAATGTATATGATTGAGTAGATGCATAAGAACTATAAGAACAAGAAGTCTGTAACATTATTTGTACAAACTTCATTCTATGCCCAAAATAGAGATGTGCTAGAATTTTTGTTAACTGATTAAATGTGTTACATAAACTTGAGAAAAACTCTTGAGTACATGGTTGCCCTTTTGCATTGCAGACATGCTCAGAACATCACTCAGACATAGAGCATAACGAATTTATTAAGGTTTTATATGATGACCATTGTTCACAGCACACTAATATGTACAGAGAAACATAGCCTAACACGGTCTCCTAGCTTGTGTGCTAGATACGCCTCATGAAAGCTCATAAGAATAATATTCACCTATTATAAATATATATATATTTATATTAAGTTTAAAATTTAATATTATTGCAGTTCCCCTTTGTCTTCTTTTAGTAGCAATTAATTAAAATAGTCACATTCAATTGTGAGAGTGAGGACTCTGACAGCAAACACCATGAGAATAACTAGTTATTAAACTGTCAGAAAAGCAACTTCACTAATATTAATGATACACCAAATACAAAATAAAATATAATAAAAAGCCCAACTAAAGGTACCTTTGAGAGCTCTCTTTATAGAAAATAGTCTTTGCAGCTTAATTTTACAGTAGGCTGAGATTAAATAGTTACTAAACACAAGTCAGGGTTTCCCAGGTGGCACTGGTGGTATAGAGCCTGCCTGTCAATGCCGGAGACGCAGGAGATGCAGGTTCAGTCCCTGGGTCGGGAAGATCCCCTGGAGGAGGGGCATGGTGACCCACCCCAGTATTCTTGCCTGGGGACTCCAGTGGACAGAGGACCCTGGCCAGCTACAGTCCATGGGGTCACAAAGAGTTGGACAGGACTGAAGCAACTTCTCACACATGTATGCAAACATAAGTTAAATCACCAAAATGGATGTGGAAACCAGGGTTTTCAACCGCTCTTAAGAATACTGCAAGATTTTTTTTAAAATAACTAGCCAGTAAGGACCTCCCTGGCAACCCAGTAGTTAAGAGACTCTGCATTTCCAATGCAAGGGTCCCAGGACTGACCTCTGGTCAGGGAACTCATGTAAGGTCTCATGTGCCCTGTGGCATGGCCAAAACAAACAAAACCCCCTCCAATATATATTCAATACAACAATACAGAAAATGAATAATTATTTGATGGTGGTAATTGCCCACGTAATCCCTATAATTCATTAAAAAACCTTAATTCCTTCTCTCATTTTCTTGTTTTCTTTACCTCTTCCTGAGTTTCCCCCCTTCCTTTGACTTTGAGATATCCCCACCCTGCTACTAAAGCACCACTGAGATAGATAGTTTTGCCCCCAGAAGAACTGCGGTTTTATATCCCTAAGTCAGAAAAAGCAGGACTCATACCCAGACCATATGAATAGTCACTTCATCCTCAGCAGGACTTTAGGACATCTGGAAATTTCTCCCAGCCAAACAAATAACTAGATAAGGAAAAACAAAGAGAAGCCACCCAGCTGCACAATGATGGCTGAAATTCTTTGCATGAGCAAACACTGTGTGATACTCGTAATATCCAGTCTACTTAGTCCTACAGCTTTACCATCTAAGTAATTCTCAAAAATATCCATCTTTTCTCTAGCGGATTGCCCAACTATAGACCAAACTTCCTTGATCCGACTCCTGAAAAACTACAATCACACGTCAGGGGGCCCTTGCTCTGAGCATGCTCCCCAATCCTCACTCACCACCTTTATGCAGCAAACACAGCCAGATATACTCATACAGCTCCACTGCTTAAAATGCTCTGGTGATTCCACGCTAATCTTAGAATGAAGACCACCCATTTTTACATGGCCTACAACACGAGAGAATTTCCTGGCTATCTGGGGAACTTCTCTTTCCATCTCCCTCCCTCCCGCCTTCAGGCCTCCTGCCCCGTAATCTAGTTTTCCCTTTCTCAACTCTAGATGCAGCTTCCTACCAGCAGGTATTGTAGCATTTCTTCAGTCCAGGGTGCTCTTTCATCTCTTCTTTACTGACTTATCTCCTAGTCATCTGCCACGCTTCAACTCAAAACCAGTTTCCTGGTACAACTCAACTAGTGTCAGGAAGACAGAATGCCCTCAGCTAAGTGTATGGCACGCTGATTCCATAAAACACCGCCCGCAGAGAGAAAAATATGAGAAGGGGAATTTATTTTTACCTACCCCCGAGATTTTCACTGGAGAAGATGTAGGAGGGCAATGTGGAAGGACGGCACCGACGCCCGAGGAAGAGAGGATGGAAGACTCCAGAACCAGAGGGAAATGTGGCTGGCACCTGATCTCACTGCAGTGTGGCTGCGTGATGCATATCAGGCGTCAGCAGACCAAGACGAAGGAACGAAGAGAGCCAAGCCCTTCTGGGCTTTACAGCACAGAAGCTGAGTATGGCTTGTCTAATGACTGGCTCCAGGGCCCCTTTACACACTGGACCCAGGCCATCAGCAGCCAGAAGCGGGGCACCTGCACAGTGATTCAAAGCCCCGAGTCTGGATGCTCAGCATCCTTTTAGTGTTCCCACCTCCACCTCCTGTTTTTTGCTGTTCGGCCGCTCAGTCATGCCCAACTCTGTCAACCCCACGGCCTTCAGCACGCCAGGCTTCCCTGTCCTTCACTATCTCCCGGACTTTGCTCAAACTCATGTCCGTTGAGTTGGTGATGCTACCCACTCATCTCATCCTCTGCCACTCCCTTCTCCTCCTGCCCTCCATCTTTCCCAACCACAGAGTCTTTTCCAGTGAGTTGGCTCTTCATATCAAGCGGCCAAACTATTAGAGCTTCAGCTTCAGCATCAGTTCTTCCAAGGAATATTCATGGTGGATTTATCCTAGGATTGACTGGTTTGCTTTCCTTGCAATCCAAAGGACTCTCAAGAGTCTTCGCCAGCACCACAGTTCAAAAGCATCAATTCTTCAGCACCCAGCCTCCTTTATCGCCCACCTCCAACAGTTGTAAAGCTTAGTGGAGAAAATAGCCTAGCTGCCCTTGAGAGGGTGTTTACAAAGGTGAAATCTAGAAGGATTATCTGCAAAGCTATCATGCCTTCAAGAAAATAAAAGAAGCAGGGATATAATTACACATCAAGCTTTCTGTCCTTTTTCTTCCTATTTGCGATATTAAACCTTAGAGATTATCATGTAAAATAGTCTCGCTTTACAGGTAAAAACACTGAGGTTCAAGAGCCAACTTATTGACAAAAACAGGTCATTAATGAAACACTCAGACCCCAAAGTGTTTTTTCCAATGCTCTTTTTGTGAAGATAGATTTTCTACTAGTTCTTTCCTGTAGCCCATTAATATTTAAAGATTTAACCTTTTCTAACCCAAAACTGAATACCCATGTGCAGTCTTTTTCATTCCAATGCCAAAGAAAGGCAATGCCAAAGGATGCTTAAATTAATGCACAATTGCACTCATCTCACACACTGGTAAAGTAATGCTTAAAATTCTCCAAGCCAGGCTTCAGCAACACATGAACCGTGAATTTCCAGATGTTCAAGCTGGTTTTAGAAAAGGCAGAGGAACCAGAGATCAAATTGCCAACATCCACTGGATCATTGAAAAAGCAAGAGAGTTCCAGAAAAACATCTATTTCTGCTTTATTGACTATGCCAAAGCCTTTGACTGTGTGGATCACAAGAAACTGTGGAAAATTCTGAAAAAGATGGGAATACCAGACCACCTGACCTGCCTCTTGAGAAACCTGTAGGCAGGTCAGGAAGCAACAGTTAGAACTGGACATGGAACAACAGACTGGTTCCAAATAGGAAAAAGAGTACATCAAGGCTGTATATTGTCACCCTGTTTATTGAACTTCTGTGCAGAGCACATCATGAGAAACGCTGGGCTGGAAGAAGCACAAGCTGGAATCAAACTGTGTGGATCACAATAAACTGTGGAAAATTCTGAAAGAGATGGGAATACCAGACCACCTGACCTGTCTCTTGAGAAACCTATATTCAGGTCAGGAAGCAACAGTTAGAACTGGGTATGGAACAACAGACTGGTTCCAGATAGGAAAAGGAGTACATCAAGGCTGTATATTGTCAACTTGCTTATTTAACTGATATGCAGAGTGCATCATGAGAAACGCTGGGCTGGAAGAAGCACAAGCTGGAATCAAGATTGCCAGGAGAAATATCAATAACCTCAGATATGCAGATGATAACACCCTTATGGCAGAAAGGGAAGAGGAACTAAAAAGCCTCTTGATGAAAGTGAAAGACAAGACTGAAAAAGCTGGCTTAAAGCTCAACATTCAGAAAACAAAGATCATGGCATCTGGTCCCATCACTTCATGGAAATAAGATGGGGAAACAGTGGAAATAGATGGAGAAACAGTGGAAACAGTGTCAGACTTTATTTTTGGGGGCTCCCAAATCACTGCAGATGGTGATTGCAGCCATGAAATTAAAAGATGCTTACTCCTTGGAAGGAAAGTTATGACCAACCTAGACAGCATATTAAAAGCAGAGACATTACTTTGCCAACAAAGGTCTGTCTAGTCAAGGCTATAGTATTTCCAGTGGTCATGTATGGATGTGAGAGTTGGACTGTGAAGAAAGCTGAGTGCCAAAGAACTGACGGTTTTGAACTGTAGTGTTGGAGAAGACTCTTGAGAGTCCTTTGGACTGCAAGGAGATCCAACCAGTCCATCCTAAAGGAGATCAGTCCCGGGTATCCATTGGAAGGACTGATTGATGCTAAAGCTGAAGCTCCAACATTTTGGCCACCTTATGTGAAGAGTTGACTCCCAGATTCTGATGCTGGGAGGGATTGTGGGCAGGAGGAGAAGGGGACGACAGAGAATGAGATGACTGGATGACGTCACCAACTCAATGAACCTGAGTTTGGGTAAACTCCAGGTCCATGAGTTGGTGATGGACAGGGAGGCTTGGCGTGCTCCGATTCATGGGGTTGCAAAGAGTCGGACACGACTGAGTGACTGAACTGAACTGAACTGATAGATTACTACAAACCAAGATTGGTTGGTAGACTACTCCACCAAGTGGCAGCCTCAGTTGTAACTGCCATAACAGATATAATATCATTGCTAGATTAGATTAACATGATTTCAGGAACATATTGTGTAGCCTTTGAATTGACAAATGCATTCTCTTCTACCCAAATCAAGAAAGAGGATCAGAAAGAGTTTTGCTCACCTGAAACAGCTATTGTTGTAGGATTTGCCAGAGAAACAGCACCATTATATATATATATATAATTTTTATTTTTATCTATCTATTAAAAAAGCAAGAAGACCGACATCCTTGGTGGTCCAGTGGTTAAGAACCCACCTGCTAATGCAGGGGATGTGGGTTCAATCCCTGGTCCAGAAAGATCTCACATGCTGTGGAGCAACTAATCCCCTGTGCCGTAACTGCTGAGCCTGCGTGCTGCAACTACAGAGCCCAAATGCCCTAGAGCCCATGCTTTGCAACAAGAGAAGTCACCACAATGAGAAGTTTGTGCACCATAACTAGACAGTAGCCTCTGCTCACTGCAGCTAGAGAAAGCTCCCACACACCAACAAAGACCCAATGCAGCTAAAAATAAACAAATACTTTTTTAAAAGCCAAGATTTATCATAAGGAATTAGCTCACATGGTATTGGGCTTCACTGGTAGCTCAGTGGTAAAGAATCCACCTGCAATACATGAGGCACAAGAGACTCAGGTTCGATCTCTGGGTTGGGAAAATCCCTTGGAGGGAGAAATGGCAACCCACTCCAGTGTTTTTGCCTGGAAATGTCTACGGATAGAGGAGCCTGGTGGGCTATAGTCCATAGGGTCACAAAGAGTCATATATGACCAAGGGACTGAACAGGCACATACGATATTTTGGATTTTAAGAAGTTCCAAGATGTAACTGAATGAGAATTCCAGAGAATAGTAAGGAGAGATAAAACCTTTAAGTGAACAATGCAAAGAAATAGAGGAAAACAATAGAATGTGAAAGACTAGAGATTTCTTCAAGAAAATTGGAGGTATCAAGGGAATGTTTCATGCAAGGATGGGCATGATAAAGGACAGAAACAGCAAGGACATAACAGAAGCAGAGGATACTGAGAAGAGATGGCAAGAATACACAGAATGATACAAAAAAAGGTCTTAGTAAGTCAGACAATCATGATGGTCTGGTCACTAACAGCTGGACATCCTGGAATGTGAAGTCAAGTGGGCCTTAGGAAGCATTACTATGAATAAAGCTCGTGGTACTAGTATAGTGTAGTGTTAGTTGATCAGTCATGTCCAACTCTTTGCAACCCCATGGATTGTATCCAGCCAGGCTCCTCTGTCCATGCAATTCTCCAGGCAAGAATACTGGAGTGGGTGGCCATTTCCTTCTCCAGGGGATCTTCCTGACCCATGGATTGAACTCGTGTCTACCACATTGCAGGCAGATTCTTTACTGTCTGAGCCATCAGGGAAGCCCAAATGTAATGTTAAGTGCTATGTAAGTTGTTGAATATGAGTGGCAAATTTATTTTTTGGAATTTCAGGAATTTTTTTTCAAATATTTTCCATCCTTTGATTGAATCCATGGATATGCAGATACGAAGGGCTGATTATTTTCTTTTCTCCAAATATCAAATTCCTAGCAAATATATAATACCATATACAGTTTCAAATTAAATTCACAATGGATTGAACTCGTGTCTACCACATTGCAGGCAGATTCTTTACTGTCTGAGCCATCAGGGAAGCCCAAATGTAATGTTAAGTGCTATGTAAGTTGTTGAATATGAGTGGCAAATTTATTTTTTGGAATTTCAGGAATTTTTTTTCAAATATTTTCCATCCTTTGATTGAATCCATGGATATGCAGATACGAAGGGCTGATTATTTTCTTTTCTCCAAATATCAAATTCCTAGCAAATATATAATACCATATACAGTTTCAAATTAAATTCACAGTTTTTTATTTTGATTGATTTTGTTTTAACCTGTCATGTAACATACTGCCATGGGTCTTCAGATGTAGCATATAACCAAAGAAAGCTACATATGGTCACTCTCTGTATAAGAGGTGTAAATACATAAGGTGACAAGGTTTTTGTGGACTATTTTTTAAACATGATAAATGGCATTATCAATGTGATTTAAATATTATGTATATAATACTGACCATCTCCATATCAACAATTATGTAAGGGGAACACTAGAAAATAAAAATTTTGTAATGTTCTTAAGCAGTTGAATATTTTATCTGAAGAGCCTATGATGTAAAAATTAGAATCAAAGTTTTGCTTTTTGTATGCATGGGAATTCCAGCTGAGTTATTTCAGATCCTAAAGGATAATGCTGTCGAAGTGCTGCACTCACTGTGCCAGCAAATTTGGAGAACTCAGCAGTGGCCAGAGAAGTGGAAAAGGTCAGTTTTCATTCCAATCCCCAAAATGGGCAATGTCAAAGAATGTTCAGACTACCATGCAGTTTTTCTCATTTCATATGCTAGCAAACTAATGCTCAAAATCCTCCAAGTTAGGCTTCAGCAGTATGTGAACTGAGAACTTTCAGATGTTCCAGCTGGATTTAGAAAAGGCAAAAGAACAACAAATTGCCAACATCAGATCAAATTGCCAACATCAGCTGGATCATAGAAAAAGAAATTTCCAGAAAAACATCTACTTCTGCTTCATGCTGCCGCTGCTAAGTTGCTTCAGTCATTTCTGAAAAAAGATGCTTGCTCCTTGAAAGAAAAGCTATGACAAACCTAGACAGCATATTAAAAAAGAGAGACATCACTTTGCTGACAAAAGTCCATATAGTCAAAACTATGGTTTTTCATGTATGGATGTGAGAATTTGACCACAAAGAAAGCTGAACCCTGAAAAACTGATGCTTTTGAATTGCGGTGCTAGAGAAGACTCTTGAGATTCTGTTGGACTGCAAGGATATCAAACCAGTCAATCCTAAAGGAAATCAGTTCTAAATATTCATTTGAAGGACGGATGTTGAAACTGAAGCTCTGATACATTGGCCATCTGATGTGAAGAGCTGACTCATTGGAAAAAACTGATGCTGGGAAAGATTGAAGGCAAAAGGAGAAGGGAGCAGCAGAAGATGAGATTGTTAGATGGCATCACCAACTCAATGGACATGAATTTTACAAAGTCTGGGAGATAGTGAAGGGCAGGGAAGCCTAGAGTGTCACAGTCCATGGGGTCACAAAGAGTCAGACATGACTTAGCAACTGAACAACAACAAAAGATCTGCAAGGTGAATCAGCAAGCTGGAAACCCAGGAGAGCAAATGTAGTTCTTATCTGAACATGTCTAGGCTTAAGACCCAGGGAGAGCTGTTTCAGCTGGAGTCCAAAGGCAGGGGAAAAGTTAATGTCCCAGTTCAAAGGTAGTTGGACAGGACAAAACTCTCTTACTTAGGGGAAGGTCAGACTTTGGGTTCTATTCAGGTTTTCAAATGATTGGTTGAGGCCCACATACACTAGGGAAGCCAACCTGCTTTAGTCAGTCTTATTTAAATGTTAATCTTATCCAAAAACACTGTTACAAAAACACCCAGAATAATGTTTGACAAATATCTGGACACTCAGTGGTCTGGTCAAGTCGACACATAGAATTAACCATCACAATTATTTATAGTTTTGCTTTGGGGCTATGCTATTTTCTGCCCAGCATCATAATGCAGTATGATCCTGACAATCTCAAAGAGTATCACAATTATTTATTACGTTGAGACATTGTGCTGATGGAACAGAATGAGCGCTAGGTTACTAGGATGAGGATAAAACAAAGGGTGAGAGAGAAACTCTGCTGCAAATCATGCACGTGCCACTTTGGAAGGCATTTAGGGGCCCAGTTTCAGGGCATCCCAGGATATCTCCTCCAAGTGAAAGACTAAATTGCTGCATCTTGTATTTAAGTACAGAGCCTGATAGGCTCCATTAGGTTCTTAAGATAACATATTCCATACCTAAGAATGCTATTCTAGCCTGTATACTGAGGTAACATTGAATGCAGCTGGCTTTCAACGGGACCTAAAGTAGGAAAGGGTCAGAAGCAGGTTCAAACTGTAGAGCAGGCAGCCTTGATGCTTGGGTTGTATAATTCAGCAGGTCCAGGTAGAGCTGTCAACAGTGAGAAAATATTTAATATAGAATTTATGGCAAGCCCCAGTACTAGAATCATAATGAAGACCTTGAAATCCTGGAACAAGGGCATGCCACTCACAGGAGAGGATTATACACCCTGTGATAAACAGCATCAGATGCATTACTGGTTACACACTAGATTATGGAGCACTACGTAACTTTGAGTATGGAACTTTCCATTATGAGCTAGATTTTGTTGGAAAGGCCAAGTCATAAATTCTGACATACCCAGCATGTGTCTATTTTAAGATGGAAATGGTACATTTAGGACTCTAGGAGCCTGAGAGCATGAGCAGAAAGTTCAGGCCCTCATATACCTACCATGGTTGCATCATTGCCCTTCTTTGAGCTTGCTCCTATGACTGTATGGGGAGAAGGAGGTCTGACACAATAGTTGAAGGAGAAAGAAAAAGCCTGAGCTTGGTTTATGGGTGAGTCTGCTTGGAATGTGGGTGAAAGCCAAAAATGGATACTGATTTCATTATAGTCATATTCAGCAGTGGCCCTGAAAAATGATGGAGAGGAAATATATTCCAAATGAATAGAGCTGGGAGCAGTGCATCTGGCTGTCTGCTTTGTGAGGATGAGAGAAGGGGTTAGAGAGGTGAAATATATAGAGATTCCTGGGCAGTGACCTCAGCAAGGGCCATCTGGTCAGGAGCTTAGAAGGAAAACAAATTTTTTTTTTTATTACACAGCACCAGAAAGCATCTATTATGAAAGAGACACTGAACATTGAAGCAGACAAAATGACTTGCTTAATTGGTGTTAGCCAGCCTTTGTCATTGGCTATCCCACAACTAGCATGGTAGGAACACAAAAGAGTGATGATGATTGTGGCAGAATCTGAGACTACGTACAGGCCCAGTGGCAGGTCCTTACCAAGGCTGATCTAGCTTTTGTTTCCTTGAGCGTTCAACCTGTTTCTGATCAAGATGAAGAGCCAAGCCCCCGATATGGCACTGCTTCTCAGAGACTAACTGGTTTCTGGCAGATCAAATATATAAGACCTCTTCCATTCTAGAAGAGTCAGGAGTTTGTTCTCAGAGGAATGGATTCCTATTCTACATACAAATTGTTGTACCTGCCCACAGACCTCAGCCAATAACTGCTACTCAGGGACTATGGAATCCCTGATCTACAGGCATGGAATCTCACACAGAATAGCACTTAACCAGGAGACCCATTTCATAACAAATGATGTGTCAGAATCATCTGATTAGACTGTGAAACCCACTGGCCATAGCAGATAACACATCATCCAGAAGCAGCCAGCCTTGTAGAATGCTAGAAAGGCCTTCTACAGGTGCATTGAAACTGCTCAGCTCAGAGATAACATTCTTTTCTTTAAAAAATTATTTATTCATTTATTTTGGGCTGTGCTGGGTCTTTGTTGCTGCATGGGCTTTTCTCTAGTTGCAGCAAGCAAGGAGCTCCTCTTCAGTTACGGCGCTCAGGCTTCTCATTGTGGTGGTTTCCCTTGTTGTGGAGCACAGGCTCTAAGTACACAGGCTTCAGTAGTTGTGGTACATGGACTCAGTTTTTGTGGCTCCTGGGCTCTAGAGCACAGGCTCAATACCTGTGGTGCATGGGCTAAGTTGCTCCTCTACATGTGGCATCTTTCCAGACAGGGATCAATCTGACATCTCCTGCACTGGCAGGTGGATTCTTTACCACAGAGTCACCAGGGAAGCCCCATAAAATTCTTTTCTAAAGAAATATTTGTTTATGTGGCTGTGCCAGAACTTAGTCATAGCATGCAGGATCTTTCAGTTGAGGCATATGGACTCTTAGTTGTAGCATGTGGGATCTAGTTTCCTCAACAGGGATTGAACCCTGCCCTCTTGCACTTGGAGTGCAGAGTTTTAGCCACTGAACCACCAGAGGAGTCCCCAGAGACAACATTCTGAAGGGATGGGTTCCATCCTTCGATGCTGTATGTGCATCAAATTAGGGACCTCTATATAGTGCTGTGGGCTTCCCAAGTGGTGCTAGTAGTAAAGAACCCGCCTGCCAACTCAGGAGACATAAGAGATGCTAGTTCAGTCCCTAGGTTGGGAAGATCGTCTGGAGGAGGGCATGACAACCCACTCCAGTATTCTTGCCTGGAGAATACTATGGACAGAGGAGCCTGGTGGGCTACAGTCCACACGGTCGCAGAGTCGGACACAACTGAAGCAACTAAGTACACATGCACGCATATAGTGCTGTGTCTCTATTAGGAAGAAGACACGTGTCCTGAAACCAAAGAATAGAAGCAGGAGTGGTCTCACTTATAATCACTGCCAGTGACCTTCTGGGGATTGTGCACTTCCTGTCTCCACAACAGTAGGTTCTGCAGGATTAAAGGCCCTGATCCACTGCACCACAAACTACAGCTCCTACCAGTGCACCAGAGACTTGTGTCCAGAGACTAGCAGGTGAGGAGTCATGATACTGGCAGGAGTCATTGACCCTTCAGCAGAAGGAGATGGTGTTTCTTTTACACAGTGAGCTCAGGGAGGAAACACAGAATCCAACAGATCTATTTGGGTGCCTCCTGGTACTCCCTTGCCCCACTGTAACTGTGACCAGACACATGAAAACATCCTGGCCTGAGAAAGATAGGATTCCTAAGGGCTCAGAATCCTAAGGACTGTAGGTTTAGTCACACCACTAGGTGAGCTCTGAGGTGATCACTGAGGGTGGGGCAAATTCAGAATGGATAAGTAGAGGAAGGAGAAAATGAATACTAGCTGTGGCCCCAGGATCAATTGTAGCAATGAAGGTTGTACTTCACCCAATCAACCTTCCTCTTCTGAGTTTCCTCTCAGAAAGAGAACTATGGAAGGTATGCTCCCCAATCCTGTAAGGAGAAGTAAATCTATGAGATAAAGGGTAGATTGTGGAAGCCATAAAAACGCTCTTCTCGAATCTCTGTGATCTGAGAAGATTACATGGTGAGCTGCTCCTGCTGCTGCTGCTGCTAAGTCACTTCAGTCGTGTCCGACTCTGTGCGACCCCATAGATGACAGCCCACCAGGCTCTCCCGTCTTTCGGATTCTCCAGGCAAGAACACTGGAGTGGGTTGCCATTTCCTTCTCCAGTGCATGAAAGTGAAAAGTGAAGGTGAAGTCGCTCAGTCGTGTCCGACTCTTCGAGACCCCATGGACTGCAGCCCACCAGGCTCCTCCATCCATGGGATTTTCCAGGCAAGAGTACTGGAGTGGGGTGCAATTGCCTTCTCCGTACATTGTGAGGGCATTTATTAACCATCTTGATTGCTGTGCTCTAAAATCCATTCCCATGTTCAATCAAAGGTCATGGTTTCCACAGGTTGCTCTTCTGACTGAGTGTAAAAGAGATACTAAGGCAGACCTGATCCTGGGAGATGCAGGACCTCTCTGATGGTTGATCGGTTTTGTCTAACATTCTTAGAACTGAATTGCAGTCTAAGACCCTTCCACTCAGTCTTCCTTCTTTTCCTTTCTTCTTCACCAGCATAGAGTTCTGATGGCTGTCATGTGTGTGCAAGCATGCTGAGTCGCTTCAGCTGTGTCTGACTCTGTGCGATGCTATGGACTATAGCCCACCAGGCTCTCTGTCCAGGCTCTCTGTCCATGGGACAAGAATACTGGAGTGGGTTTCCATGCCCTCCTCTAGGGGATCTTCCTGACCCAGGGATCGAACCCCCATCTCCTGCATCTCCTGAATTACAGATGGATTCTTTACTGCTGAGCCACCAGGGAAGCCCTGATAGCTTGCACAGTCTTTCCCTAGTTCATAGTTTCCTCTCTGTGTTCCCTATAAAGCTTAACTTCTAGTAAAGCTCTCACACATCTAATCCTTCTTGACTAACACACACACCAAATGTCCATCAAAGGGAGAATGGATAAAGAAAAATGGACATGTGGTACATTTGTATAATGGAATACTGCTCAGGATTAAAACCAAACAAATTGCTGATATGTGGAATAACAGAGATGACTCTTAAAACATGCTTAGTGGAAAAAGCCAGACAAAGGAATTCATACCATAGGATTCTACTTGAATAATGTGTCTCTGGGGCAGTGGGGCAGGGAGGAGGGGGGCGGGCAGGAATTCATATTGACTGAAAAGGGATACAAAGAAACTTTATGGAATGACAGAAATATTCTATATTTTGATGTGTGTGATGGCCTCTTAGGTATGTACATATGTAGAGAGTCATTAAGCTGTACATTTAGAAGTTGTGTATTTTAATACATGTAAATTATATCTCAAAAATAATGAAAAATTATAAAGGGGATTTATTGACTCATGTAACTGGATGTTGATAGGCATAGAGGGCATAGGTAGGTTTGATTCAGCTGTTCAAGAATGCCATCAGAAATCTAGCTATTTTCTGTGTTTCCCTTAAGCCTTCTGGTGTGTCACCTGCAAGTGAAGCCTGGCTTATCCTTGTATTCATTGCATGCTATCAGCAATCTCCTTTTCTGTGTCAGAGCACTCAGAGAGTTACTTCCACAAGCTCTTTTAAGAGCGTGAGAACATTTCTTTCCTGAAAGTTGCCAGCAAACCATGTCTTATTGGCCTAGTGGGTTATGCCCATTCCGAAACCAATCCCCAATGCAAGGGAAATGCCGTACATTGATTGACTTACAACTGCCTATCCCTGACTGAATCACTTTAGAATGGGGTGTGGGATTACTGCAATCCATTAGACAAGTTGGAGCTTACCCGTGGAGCTAAATCCCTCTAATTTTATCGTTGTTCTTCACTGGAAGAAATATGGCAGGGTTGGGTCATAGGGCCAATCAAGTCAATTTTAAAAATAATTTCATTTATTCATATTTAATTTTGGCTGTGCTGAGTCTTCATTGCTTTGCAACAGGCTTTTTCTAATTGCCGCAAGCAGGGGCTACTCTCTAGTTGTGGTGCATGGGCTTCTCACTGTGGTGGCTTTTCTTGTTGTGGAGCACAGGCACATGACCTTCAGTAGTTGCGACACATGGGCCTAGCTGCTCCGCTGCATGTGGAATCTTCCTAGCTCAGGGATCAAATCTGTGTCCCTTGCATTGGCAGGCAGATTCCTATCCACTGTGCCACTAGGGAAGTCCTCAATATTGTTTTAATCATGATTTTCCTTTCCATTTCTCAAATATTTTCCCCTACCCCCAGTTTATCAGTATTTCATATATATTCAAAGTTAGCATTTGCTTTCCTGGTAGCTCAGCTGGTAAAGAATCTGCCTGCAAGGAAGGAGACCCCGGTTCAATTCCTGGGTCGGGAAGATTGGCTGGAGAAGGAATAAGCTACCCACTCCAGTATACTTGGGCTTCCCTGGTGGCTCAGCTGGTAAAGAATCTGCCTGCAGTGTGGGAGACTTGGGTTCAATCCCTGGGTTGGGAAGGGAAAGACTACCCATTCCAGTATTCTGGCCTGGAGAATTCCATGGACTGTATAGTCCATAGCCTCACAAAGAGTTAGACACGACTGAGTGAGTTTCACTTTTACTTTCAAAGTTAGCAGTATCATCGAGCATAGGTGTCTGTCATTACATTTTGAGATTGAAACCAGAATAAAGTCCATTATCATATAAATTATTCTGGATTGCATATAGTTTACTTCCCAAATGATGCCTAAATCCCCATTTCTGAGCCTAACTCTATCCCTCACCCATGATTTTTGTTCCATTCCTAAAGGGTTGAGGATGTTCCACAAATGCAGTTTTGAAGATTTGTTTTTAAGATTGGCTCAAAATTTTCCTGACATTAAAACAGCTGTTATAAAATGTCATGTATTCTTCCTGGTCATTGATTTTGGTATTTGTGTTTTCACTCTAGACATTGCAATGCTATAAAAGAAGTATCTTTAGACTTCGGTCTCTTTGAAATGGATCCGTTCTCTCACCAGAGGAGAGAGAAGAAACAGGGTAATACTGGCTTAGGGTCACTACCCATATGGTTCCTTGGTAAGAATTTGAAAGGCACCCAAATTGCAACCCTTTAGGTGCAGGACCGGGTGAATGGAGTGCAGGCTGGAATTCAGCCTTGATGTCTAGATGTCATGTGTCCTCTTCAGGGCTTTACTGCCTCCTTCTCACATGTTGCCATAGACTTCTAACTTATCCTCTGCCTCCATTTCTCTTTCCCATTGATCCTGCACACATTTGTCTGATTAATCTTCCCCAAAGAGGCCTTTTTTTCTTGCTACTCTCCTGCTCAAAACACCTTCATTGGCTTCCCTCTGCCAAGCTAAGAGAACTCAGATTCCTTAAGTTAGCAGCTAAAGCACTGGGAAAACCCAATGTTTCTCAGGTCTCTTTTATAGTCTTTTCCTGGTACTTCTCACCACAATCTTTGTGTTCCCATTTTAAGTACTTGCTATTCCCAGCCACGTTTTACATATTCCCCAAAATCTTATATGACATGTTTTTACCATCTATATTTATATATTTATATGTTTATTTTTTTAATGTCTGTTTCCTAAACTAGAACGACTATAAGCCCCACATTGTATGTTGACTTTTGTATTTAAAGTGTTAGAACAATAACGCTAATATCAACAAACTGGTATTATTTTAATCTGAACCAATATTTAGGCTAATTTTGAAAAGAGCTGGCAGATGTCAACAGTGGCTTCATATAGCTCTCAGGGACATTGACCTCCATATTTACTCCACACAAACCACGGATAAACAAGACCTGATTTGGTCTCATTATTATTTCACCTGCTGATATTTCCAGTGTGTTATGGTCTCTTACTACAAGTTTCTGCTGCTTTTCCTTTTCATCTTTCTTCTTCTCCTTCACTTTCTTCCTGTTCTTACCCTCTTTTTCCTTCTTATTTCCTGAAGTTTAACTATTTAACCAATGGAACAATTCTCATGCTTTACTGAGAAATCTCATTGCTTATTCCCTTCTAAGTTAATCAGTCTGACAATCCTCTTCAGGCCAAATTTGAGTCCTTATCCAGGAGAGAATATATGGTCACTTTAATTCTATCCTTACAAAATACTTTGCCTCTTAGGTGAGACAACTAATGGTATAGAAAGGAAACTTCACTGGACTCAGAATTCAACAAGGTGGATTTGAGTTGTGAATCTGTCACTCACTTGCTAGTGACCTTGACAATATTTCTGAGCATTTCTACAAAGGTAAAATGGGAATAAAGATGCTAGTCAATTGGAGATGAATAACAGGGTTAACAAGCAGCAATTTAGGGCCCACATGGAATTAGAATAAAATTAATATTCTTGGTCAGCATCAATTTTCTTCAGGAATGCTTTATTTTCTAGCTGAAAACTGAAAACATTGTATCAGTTTTAAATATCATCATTATTAGGTGTTCTTTCCTCCTTCCTGTAACTTCCTCTGTATCAATTTTAGGTTTCCCTGGTTCCAGCTCAGGGTCACATATGGTTTCTTTCATTCTTCTTTTCTTTTGGAAGTTTTTTTGTTTTTATTTTTTGGTTGTGCCTTTGTGGCATGTAGGATCTTAGTTCCCTAATCAGGGGTCGATCCCACACCACTGTGTTGGAAGCATGGAGTCTTAACCACCGCCAAGGAAATCCCAGTTTCTTTCATTCTTAATGTCCAGGCTATCTTAGGCAACCTAGTATCCTTCACTATTGGTTGCTGTTGTTTAATTGCTAAGCATGTCCAACTCTTTTGTGACCTCATGGACTGTAGCCCACCAGGCTCCTTTGTCCATAGGCTTTCCCAGGCAAGAATACTGGAGTGGGCAGCCATTTCTTTCTCCAAAGAAATCTTCTTGACCCAGGGATTGAACCCATGTCTCAGGCCAGGCATTGGCAGGCTGATTCTTTACCACCAACCCACTTCCTCACGAATAATAGCTTATTTCTTTGTATTTGTTTAAAAATGGCAAATATATCAGAAAACACAACATGTAGCTTCATGAGCTATCAGGAAAAAAAAGTCACCCTCCTACTCTAAGGTACAATGTCATTATATCATTATTTTTTAGAAACAATAGGGCAGAAGCAGTTTATTCAGAGAAATGTCTCTTTTCCTACTGTCATCTGAATTGAGGCCACTACAGTTCATGACCAGATTGTTGGAACGGGTACCTAAAAGGTTCCTATGTCTCTTTTTCTCCCCTTTGAATAGATTGACCACATCACAGCCAGATGATTCATTCATTCATGGAGCATTTATTGAGGGTCTATTATATGCTAAGTACAAAGCACACTGGCACTACCCTCATGGCTCAGATGGTAAAGAATCTGCCTACAATGCAGGAGACCCGAGTTTGATCCCTGGGTCAGAAAGATCCCCTGGAGAAGGGAATGGCTACCCACTCCAGTATTCTCACCTGGACAATTCCATGGACAGAGGAGCCTGGCGGTCTACAGTCCATGGGATTGAAAAGAGTTGGACATGACTGAGCGACTAAGAAGCATACTAATGAAGGAAGAGATGTGGAAAACATAGGTAAGATTCAGTGCTATCATGCTATATAGATGTCTAACAACCTTCACTGTCTTGGTTCCCTGTTGCCCATACTATATACTTAGCTTCATGTTCCTTAACCTGGCATTTAATATCACCTATAATTTGGCTTTAAAAGGTACTTCTAATCTTTATTTCCCATTTTTATATACAAACATTTATTTTTAACTGTTCCATGAATGTTCTGTACTTTTCAGCTTTGGGGCTTTTGCTGAAGTTGTTCAACATAATTGAAATTCCTTACCTAAGCTTTTGGGCATATTTGAATCCTATTCATTCTCCAAGACCTAGATGAAATAAGACTACAGTAGAGCTCCCTCTCACAAGTTTTACCCAAACCATCTTCTTCTGACTCACAAAATAATGAGTGCTTCTTCAAATCACCTGACAATCTTCTGAAGCTATTACTTTTTTGTATTATTACAGTCTTTTACTGTTATTTAACTTTCCACATGTTTTATCGTATCTCACTAACTTGATGTTAAGCTGCCAGAGATGAGATTGTTTCTTGTTTAATGATATTTTGGAAAAGATCTATCAATCACTAGGGTCACAAAATAAATATAAGAGTAATAATAAAACAGTTCTTTTAAAAAAATTGGCA